>JANZXU010087618.1:0-32670 GCA_027576215.1 Amissidens hainesi | reverse complement strand
TTAATAGTCTTTTTATTGCTTATATTATAATAGTATGTTGATCGTTGAAGACCAATAATTTTCAAAACTAAAGTTTTATTATAGCCTTCCTCTATGTATTTATTAGCTACTTCTACTTTATCTTTAATTGAGGGTTCTGCTTTTTTATTAAATCTTTAAGGATTGCAATTTCTAAATCTTTTTCTCCTAATAATTTTTTTAGTGTATCATTTTCTTTAGTTACTTCAGTTATTTCTTGTTCTAAATGTTTTGTTCCCTCAATTAAAGATTTCCTACCAGGTTTGGTTTTTACTTCTTTGTTTAATTTTTTAGCTTTTGAAATCCAAGTAAACATTGTAGATCTTGGTATCCCATGCTTTCTTGCTACTAGTGAAACATTTCCAACTTCATTAACCTCTTGCAATATTTCATTTTTAATATCTTGTGTAAATCTTTTACCCTTCATAACTTACCTCCAACTACTAATATGATTTTAATCAATATCTTTGTAATTGTCCAATAATATTAGGGGGCTTAAGAGCTAGCAATCTTTAAACTAGCACAACGGGTTAGTATAATATAGAAATTATTTTGCATATAAATGGTTTTTCATGATAAAATTATGATAAAAATATTAATTAGGTGTGAAAATATGATTAAATATTATTGTGAACATTGTAAATTAGAGTGCGAAAAGAGCGAATGTCATATTTGTGGCTTAAGAGCAAAAGTTAAATCAGAAATTTATTGGTGTAAAAATTGTAATGTTCCAACATACGATAAAATATGTAATGTATGTGGAAATAAAGGTAATAAAATTGCAACAGATATAAGACCAGTATTTCCAGAAGAAAGATTATTGATTGAAATATTAATTGATGAACCATATAAGTTCATCAATTCATCAGTGTGGAATAGTTCTGGTAATAGATATGTAGTTGATGGCAATAAATTAAAAATATCTATAAAAGAATTAATGAAAAAAAAGCCTGAAGAGGTAGTAAATAAATTGGCTGAATTAAATTATTAATATTTAAATTATAGGCTAATTGTTAAATAGCAAAAGGTTTAAGATTATAAAGTAAGAAGGAGTAAAAATGATTAAATTACCTAATGATTTAAGTGTTGATTTAAATGCTTTTGAAAGAATGTTTGATTCAACTACTAATAGTTATAAAATTTATTGGTTTTTAGGAATATTTAAAGAAATTATTTTGAAAAATAAAACTATATCATTTAGAAAAGTTATTTTTAGAATGATTGCAGGAGCATGGTATTCTGTAACACAATATAATTTGCTGTTAGGATTTTCAGATATTATATATAATTTAATAAAGCTTTTACATAAAAAATATAATCTTGATTCAAACATTACAGAAATAGAATTAATTGATTTTTTAGAAAAAATAAATGATAAAGAAGTTGAAAAGTGTATTAAAGACTTAATGAAATATGTTCCATATAGACTTTTAACACCATTTTTTTCATTGGAACTATCAAAAATAAAAAAAGATTATTTAATTAATAATGCTGTTGTTGATTTAACACAGATAGATAACAGAGCAATTTATAAGATAGATGATGAAAATAAAATTATAATTATAAATAAACAATGGTTTGATTTTATATATCATAATGGAAATTTAATTTCTGCATGGATTAATTATAAATTAATATGTTATCTACAAAAAAGAAATCCTAATGTTCCAGCAATACCATTTAAAATTAATCCACCTTTTAAAAGAAATCTTAACAGTGCAAAAAAATTATGGAATTCAATAAAAAAAGATGTAATTTTAGTTGATATCTATACTAAAAAAGAACTATCTGAGTATAATTTAAAATTATACGGAAATTTAAGTATAGACCATTTTATCCCATGGAGTTTTGTTTTGCATGATGAATTGTGGAATCTAATACCTACATTTGGTAAAATTAATAGTTCAAAAAATAATAAATTACCCAACTTAAATTTATATTTAGATGAATTTTGCAATATTCAATTTAATGCTTTTAATATTATGCAAAATAACTATAAAAAGTATAAATCAAATTTAGAAGAATATGCTTCTATAAATATATGTGCAAATAATAAAAATCTTATTACAAAAGAACAATTTACAAATAAGTTAAAGATGAGTATTGAACCATTATATCAAATTGCATACAATCAAGGTTATGCTTTATGGAATCAAGAATAGAAATTAGTTTTAAAAACAGATTAAAAGGAAATTTTAATCTGCTTAAACGGATGAATTTATTAAGTATTATGACTTAATAAATGAAAAAAACACAAATTAATAATATAATTAATTTATTAGGTGATACTAAGTGTATAACAATAAAAGGCATAAGATATCATATGATTTTTGTTTGCAAGTATAGAAAACAACTTATGATACCTTGTGGAGAATATATCAAAACACTATGACAGACATTTTTAAATAAGTATAATTTCTAAATACTATAAAAACTGATAAAGAACATATTTGCTTAATGGTTGAAAGCAATTCTGAAACATATACAAAGTCAAGGATGGAAAGGAGATTGATATGCTTAAAGCTTATAAATTTATATTATACCCTAATGAAGAACAAAAAATATATTTTGCTAAAACATTTGGTTGTTCTAGGTTTATATATAATCAAATGTTAGCAGATAGAATTAAGTCTTATGAAGAAAATAAAGACTTAGACATTAAGCAAATGAAATCCCCTACACCTGCTCAATATAAAAAAGAATTTGAGTGGTTAAAAGAAGTTGATAGTTTAGCGTTAGCTAATGAGAAACTTAAATTAGATAAAGCTTATAAAAATTTCTTTAGAAATAAGTCAGTAGGTTTTCCAAAGTTTAAAAGCAAAAAAACAAATAGATTTTCTTATACAACTAATAATCAAAAAGGAACAATATTTATTGAAAATGGTTATATAAAAGTTCCTAAACTAAAATCTATGATAAAAATAAAACAACATAGACAATTTGAAGGAATAATAAAAAGTTGTACTATATCTAAAACACCAAGCAATAGATATTATATTTCTATATTAGTTGATACTGAAAATTTTATATTCTCTAAAATAAACAAAAAAATAGGTGTAGATGTGGGGTTAAAAGAATTTGCAATATGTTCTGATGGGTATAGAGTAGCTAATCCAAAATATCTTAGAAAATTAGAAAAAAGATTAGCTAAACTTCAAAGAGAATTATCAAGAAAACAAAAAGGAAGTAACAACAGAAATAAAGCTAGATTAAAGGTTGCTAAACTACATCAAAAAATAGCAGACCAAAGAGCAGATTTCTTAAACAAGTTATCAATTAAGCTAATTAGAGAAAACCAATCAATAGCTATTGAGGACTTAAAGGTTAAGAATATGCAAAAAAATCATAAATTAGCTAAAGCTATAAGTGAAGCGAGTTGGTCAGAATTTAGAAGAATGTTAGAATATAAAGCTAATTGGTATGGTAGAAATATAATAGTGGCACCATCAAATTATGCAAGTAGTCAGTTATGTTCTGAATGTGGTTATAAAAATAAAGAAGTAAAAAATTTAGGATTAAGAAAATGGGTATGCCCTAGTTGTAGAGCAACACACGATAGAGATATAAATGCAAGTATAAACTTAGAAAAACTGATAGTATAAATTTATTGGTATTATATCGAGGTCGGTGCGACCTTTAGAGCTTGGGTAAACTTGTTCCGATAGGAAGATTGACCAAGAAGCTTCGAAGTCTTTAGTTTCGAGGTAGTTCACAGAAATAGTTTAGATTAATATAGAGACTTAATAACTACTAAGAAATTTTTCTTAGTAGTTCTTTTTACATTCTAAAATTGACAAACTCTAAATGAAACCTATAAAATAATTAGTATTGTTTAAAATAATTATTTTAATTAGTAGGTGATTTTACATGAATAAAAAAAATAATATTATGACTTATGAAGAAACTATGAGATATATTACTGAAACTGCAAAGTTTGGTTCTAATTATGGTCTTGAAAGAACGGAAAAGATTTTAGAACTTTTAGGTAATCCTCATAAAAAGTTAAAGCTAATACATATAGCAGGAACAAATGGAAAAGGTTCAACAACTTCTTTAATAACTTCTGTTCTAATGGATGCTGGTTATAAGGTTGGTATGTATACTTCTCCTTTTATAGAAGAATTTGAGGAAAGAATTCAAATTAATAAAGAAAATATTCTTAAAGCTGATTTATCTGAGGTTGTAAGTGAAGTTCGTGATGCTGTTAATAAGGTAATAGGACTTGGTTATGATAATCCAACTGAATTTGAAATCATAACTTGTTCAATGTTTTTATATTTTTATAAAAAGAGAGTTGACTTTGGAGTTATAGAAGTAGGTCTTGGGGGTAGACTTGACTCTACGAATGTTATAAATCCAATTTTATCTATTATAACTTCAATAAGTTATGACCATATTAATATACTTGGTGATACATTGGAGAAAATAGCATATGAAAAAGTAGGAATAATAAAAAATAATGTTCCGGTCGTATGCTATAAACAACTTAAAGAAGTAAAAGAAGTTATAGAAAGTGTATGTGAAGAAAAAAGTTCTAATTTTTATGATATAGATAATTCTATGGTAAAGCTTATAAATCCAAAGGGTAAAAATTTTACTCAAGAATTAAAAATTAAAACTGAGAAAGAAGAATATAATTTAAATTTAAGCCTTTTAGGAACTCATCAAGCTTTAAATTGTCTTTTGGCTATTAAATCTTTAGAGGTTTTAAAAGATTTAGGAATTAAAATAACCAAGGAAAATATAATAAATGGAATAAAAAAAGCAAGATGGATTGGTAGAATGGAAGTTATAAGAGAAAATCCTCTTGTAGTTATTGATGGTGCTCATAACATTGACGGAATTAAAAATTTAAAAAATAGTATAAAAACTTATTTTGATTATAAGAATATAACTTTAATATTAGGGGTTCTTGGGGATAAGGAAGTAAAAAAAATGGTTTCTGAATTAAGTGAAATAACCAAAAAGGTAATTTTATTATCACCAAATAATTTTAGAGCAGAAAAACCAGAACGTATGATTAAATTGTTTAAAGAAAATAATATAGAAGCGATTTATTATCAAGATTATAAAACTGGATATGAAAAAGCTTTAGAAATTACTAAAGAAGATGAAATGATTTTAATATGTGGTTCATTATATATGATTGGAGATATTAGAAAGATTCTAATTAAAAAATAGAATAGGAAATTTTTTTAAATTACAACTATATCTAATCTTATTCATGGTATAATAAAATGACTTTAATTAAAACAAAAAGGAGGATAAAATGTCAAAGAGTGAAATTTTTTCAAAAACTGAAAAAAATAATGTCTTTAAAGATGCTTTTTTAAACATCGTTAAAAATAAGATGTTTTGGTATACTTTTATTGCTATACTAATAAAATCAATTGTTTTTATGTGTTTAATTTCTGATGACAAAGCAAATGGGGTAAATTTTAGTAGAGTAGTTTTTAGCGTACCACCGGTTTTAGTTTATTTTAGTTTTATTATATTGGTTATTTCTTTTGGATTTATATTTAAAGGAAAAAGTCAGTTATGGGCGTTTTTTATAATAAATTTAATTATAACCATAATTTATATAGGTGATATTTGGTACTTTAGAAGCAATAGTGTATTTTTAAGCTTATATATGTTTAAGATGACATCAAATCTTGATAATTTAGGGTCAAGTATAATCTCTATGGTTCGTTTAGTTGATGTATTATTCATATTAGATTTATTTTTACAAATATACTTAATATTTAAATGGAGTATGGACTACAAGTTAAATATAAAAAGAAATTTAATAAGTTTTGTATTAGCTTTCTTTGTTCCAGTTGTATATTTAACTTATGCACATATAAAAGTAGACAACCTACATAAAGGTTTTGATGGTCAAATGATATTTAGAACTAGTTGGGCTCCAAATCAAACTATATCAAATTTAACACCTATAGGATATCATTTTTTTGATAGTTATAGATTTTATGAAGAGTCCAAGCCATACAAATTAAGCCCAATAGAAGAGACAAGTGTTAAGGCATGGTTTGAAAAGAAAAAAGAAAACTTACCAGATAATAAGTATGCAGGAATGTTTAAAGGTAAGAATATTATAATAATTCAATGGGAATCTTTGGAAAACTTTGTTATAAATAAAGAAGTTGAAGGACAACCTATAACTCCTGTTATGAATAAAATAATAAAAAATAGTTTGTATTTTAATAATTTTCATGAACAAGCTTATAATGGAACAACTTCGGATGCAGAACTTATTACAAATGCATCAGTTTTCCCAGTGAGAGAGGGTACTACTTTCTTTAGATATCCTTATAACCATTATAAATCATCGCTTCCAAATTTAATGAAGAAAATGGGATATACTACATTAGCATCTCATCCTGACAAGGGTTCATATTGGAATTGGATGAATTCACTTAAATCAATAGGATATTCAAAATGTTTAGACTCAACAAATTATAATTTGGATGAAAAAATTGGTCTTGGATTAAGTGATGGAAGCTATTTAAAGCAATATGCAAAAGTTGTTGAAGAATTAAAACAGCCATTTTTAGCATATACAGTAACACTTACATCACATTCACCATTTGAATTACCTGAACAATACAAAGAGTTAAAGCTTAATAAAAAGCTAGACGATTCAAAGCTTGGAGGATATTTCCAAGAGATAAGATACACAGATAAACATGTAGGTGAATTTTTAGATAATCTTGATAAAAAAGGTATTCTAGATAACTCAATAGTAGTTATTTATGGAGACCATGAAGGGCCACATAAATTCTATAGTGATGAAGTTGAAAAAATGAATGTTCCAAAGTGGATGAAGGAAAATGGTAGAAGAGTACCATTAATAATTTATTCAAAGGGAATGCAAGGAGAAACTTTAAGTGTAAATGGTGGAGAGTGCGATACAAAACCAACTCTTGCGTATTTACTTGGAATTAATAAAGAATGGTATGAAAATGATACTTTAGGTAGAAATCTTTTAAATACTAAACAAGATTATACTGTTTTATCTAATAGAACTTATGTAGGAAAAGAAACTTACAAAGGTCAAAAAGAGGACATGCTAAAGTGCATTGATATGTATGATAAATTAATAAGAGCAAATTATTTTAAAGATAATTAGGGGTGAAATTTATGGATAAAGAAGTTATTAATAAAAAAAGTATGGTAGTATATTTTATAGCAATGCTAAATATTATTTTCCCTATAATATCTATAGAATCTCTAATATCTTGGGCTTTATGTTTGGTATCAATATTTTTAACATTAAATAATAAAGACAAATATGGAGCATCAGTAAAAGTTGCTTTAATGTTTTTGATTATAAATGGAACTATTGTAATATTACTTAATTATCTTCAACAATATGGAATACCTATTCTTTTTATATAAAAATTTAATAAAATATAATTCAAAAATCTCTACAAAAACATGAATTAAATGTTTTGTAGAGATTTTTAAATTATATTAAAATGACTTTTTAATATGTAAAGACAATTTGCTTTAGTATAGTCCCAAAATCGTTTATTTACATAATATAATATATAATTTTTAAATTTAAGGTTTAATTATATGAATGAGATAAACAAAATTTTAGATATAAGCAGTAATTATTATCATTATTTAATGACTTTTCCAAATGTAAAAGGAGTAGGCGTTGGTATCAAGACTATTAATGGACAACTAACAAACGAACTTTGTATTCATGTTTTAGTTGAAAAAAAAGTAAATAGTAAATGCTTAAGTCAAAAGGATAGAGTTCCTAAGTATTATATGGGAATAAAAACAGATGTGATTAATACAGGAAAGATTATAGGATTTACATCAAATCCTATAACAAATAGGTTTAGACCATTACAAGGAGGAGGCTCTATAATGGCTGAAAATGGAGAAGGAGATGGCACACTTGGATGTATAGTTCAAAGGGGATTTCTCAAAAAAGAGTATTTTATTTTAAGTAATAATCATGTAATTAGTGAATTTAGTAAAGTTCCAATAATGTCACCAATTATACAACCAAGTGTTACTTATGGGGGAACATTAAAGGATAGTATAGCATACCTATCAGAAACTGTTCCTATAAAATTTAAAAAGGGATTCAAAAGTCCTATAAATTATATAGACTGTGCTATTGCACAAATAACAAATAGAGGATTGCTTTCTAAATTAATATTTAAAATAGGAAGCGTAAAAGGAATTAATAAGGCTATTTTAAAAGAAGAAGTTAAAAAAACAGGATTTATGACAGGTTTGACTAAAGGAATTGTTAGAACTATAGGTGCTACAAGAGAGATAGAGTTTACCCCTAATAAAGTTGCTTTGTTTAAAGAACAAATATTAACAGATATAAAATCAGCTCCAGGAGATTCAGGTTCTGTCATTTTAAATAAGAATAATGAAATTATAGGTCTTTTAATGGGTGGTTCAGAAGAAATGGGTGTTACGATTGCAAATGATATTAACACAGTTTTAAAACAACTAAATGTAAGTATATACAAATAAATAAAAAGGATTTTAGATAACATAGTTACTCTCTAAAATCCTTTCAAATAACTTTTCTATATACAATTAGAAATCTTTAAAATCTACTTGATCTAGATGCTTAGATTTTATAGTAGAATATTTTTAAGTAATAAAATTTCAATTATTGCCAAGAATAAATTTTAGATACATAAATTTTGTTATGGGTTTTAATCCTAATTATTTTATTTACTGTTCTCTTTTAATTGTTCTAAAGCTTTTGATAATTGGTCAGGACAAGATGTACCTCTATTGCCACATTTTATTCCTTTTAATCTTTTAATAACCTCATCTATATCCATTCCTTCAACTAAAGCACATAAACCTAAAGTATTTCCTGGACACCCTGCTACAAAAGTAAGATTTTTAATTTTATTATCTTCAATATTAAATTTTATTTCTTTAGAACAAACACCTTCAGTTTTATAAGTATACATTTTTCAATTCTCCTCAAAATATAAAGTTTAAATGTTATATATTATTATATAAATTAATTTTCAATAAGTGCGGATATTATTTTATTATATATATTAGAAGGATTTTTCTTCCATTTAGCACATAATGAAATAGCTTGTTTTTTAGAAGCTACACTTACTTTTAAATCTAAAAGCAAAGTTTCATCTTCAATAGCTTTTAAATTAACTGCAAAAGTATCATTATTTTCAGGTGAATAATCAGCTGTTATAGTTAATTCTTTTTTTATATTAGATATACAAGTTTTTATGTATTCGTCTATTAATTTAATTTTTGTTTCAGATATTCTATCTTTAAAGAAAGAAAGAACTTTTTCACCTTTTTCAGTCATGTGAATTAGTTGCTTTTCATTTGATTCTTCATATTTTAAAAAGTCTGAAGAAATTAATTCAGATAAATATTGTTGAAGTAAAAAATAATTTATAAGATTATTTTCAAGCACTATATCAGTAAGCTGAGAATTAGATATTGGATATTTTATATTTTTAAGTATATATAATAATAATAATTTATTTTCAGCTAATTCTAGTGAATTGTCATACATTGATGTAACCTCCAAATTTATAACGAATATACACAAATTTTATTATACCATAAATTTATTACAAAGAGTATTTATTATAAGGTTATCGAATAGCATATATAGGAGGGTTAAAATAAAATGAATAAATTGGAAAAAAATTTAATAGCTTTTTTATTTTTATTTATAGTTATTATAGAAAGTACTTATGTTTTTGTTAGAGGAACACAGAATTTTCAACCAATTTTTTCAGTTGATAGAGATGATAAAGCCATATCACTTACTTTTGATATAAATTGGGCTGAAAATGATAATTTAATTGGTATATTAGATGTATTGGACAAGTATAATATTAAGGGAACTTTCTTTTTAATGGGAAAATGGATAAACAATAGTGAAGAAAATATAGAAAAACTAAAGGAAATAAAAAAAAGAGGACATGAAATAGCAAATCATAGCTATATACATCCTATGTTTACTAAAATAAGTTCAGAAAAAATGATAGAAGAAATAAAAAAAACAGAAGATATTATATATAAACATACAGGAATTAAAACAAATCTATTTAGATGTCCAAGTGGAGAATACAATGATAAAGTAATAAAAACCATAAAAGATATTGGATATAATATAATTCAATGGGATGTAGATAGTGTTGATTGGAAACAAATAGGAGAAGAAGTTGAATATAATAAAGTTATAAACGGTGTAAAATCAGGATCAATAATATTATTTCATAATAATGCAAAATATACTCCTAAAAATCTACCACGTATAATCGAAAATTTAATTAAGCAAGGATATAAGTTTTTAACTGTAGGTGATTTAATATATAAAGAAAATTTTATTATAGACAATAATGGAATTCAAAAAAGGTTAAAGATAAATAGTTAAAAAATGTATTGAAAAATTGGTATTAAATGTATTATAATGGAAATAAGTTATTTAATTGTCATTATAATTAATATTTAGTAAACACTTAATAAATTTAGAGTAAAACACAATGGAGAGAGGGGTTAACATGGAAAATTTAATGTTAAACAATAAAATTTGTCTTGAAGGAATGGTTTCATCAAATCTTGAATTCAGTCATGAAATGTATGGGGAGGGATTTTACACTTTTGAAATAGAAGTTGTAAGACTTAGCGATTCTAAAGATACTTTAAACATAACTGTTTCAGAAAGACTTATAACTAATATGAATTTAAAAATTGGTGACGAAATAAAAGTTGATGGTCAACTAAGATCATATAATAAATTTATAGATGGGGCAAACAAACTTATACTAACTGTTTTTGCAAGAAATATCGAATATTGTGTTGAAAAGAGTAAAAATCCAAATGAAATTTTCTTAGATGGATATATATGCAAAGAGCCTGTTTATAGAACAACACCATTTGGAAGAGAAATTGCTGATGTTCTTTTAGCAGTAAATAGAGCTTATAATAAATCAGATTATATACCAACTATAGCTTGGGGAAGAAACTCAAGATTTTGTCAAGCTTTAGAAGTTGGTGACAATATAAGAATTTGGGGAAGACTTCAAAGTAGAGAATATCAAAAGAAGGTTTCAGAAACTGAAAGTGTTAAAAAGATAGCTTATGAAGTTTCAATTTCAAAAATGGAAAAGGTAGAAAAAGATTCTATAGCTGAAGACAATGAGAATGTTGTAAGCTAATTAATGTATAATTTAATGTAGAGAGAAACTCTAAAATTAGTTTCTCTCTACATAATAAAAAATATAAAATACATATCAACTTAAAAAGATAAAGATATTAGATTATAATGGATATGGTTTATAAAAGATTAAATAATGTATTAATAAAGGAGTTATATCAAAAATAAACGATATAGCTCCTTTAAATTTCAAATTATTTTCTTAGATCATCAACAAGTTGAGTTTTATCTTTAGTTTTAGTATCAACTTCTTTTATTATTTTAGCAGGTGTTCCTGCAACAACTACTCCAGCTGGAACATCTTCAACAACAACAGAACCTGCAGCAACAACAGAACCTTTACCTATTCTGATTCCTTCTAATATAACAGCATTTGCTCCTATTAAAACATCATCTTCTATTACGCAAGGTGATTTTGAAGGAGGTTCTAAAACTCCTGCAACAACAGCTCCAGCACCTAAGTGAACTCTTTTTCCAAGTTGACCACGAGCGCCAACAACAGCATTCATATCAACCATAGTTCCTTCGCCAATTTCAGCGCCTATATTTATAACAGCACCCATCATAATCACAGCATTTTTATCTATAGAAACTCTATCACGAATAATAGCACCTGGCTCTATTCTAGCTTCCACATCTAACATTGAAAGCATAGGTATAGCTGAATTTCTTCTATCATTTTCTAGTCTATAATGATTAATTGTATCTTTATTTTCTTCTACTATTTTTAAAACATCGTCTTTTTCACCTATTAAAATATAGAAGTTTTCATTTCCATAGCATTCAACATTTTCTTTATTTAAGATTTTTAACTCACCATTTATATAAACTTTAACTGGTGTTGATTTTTTAGATTCTTTTATGAATCTAGCAATTTCATAAGGGTCAGTAAAATTATAATCCATTTATGTATCATCCCTTCATTAGTACTAATTAATTTATAATAAATTAATTATAATAAAAAAATTATATTTATTAAAGAGAATTAGCAAAATTTATAGTGCTATAGTGAATTTATTTTTTGATTAAGGTAAAATAATATTAAGAAATATGATTTTCTAATTAGATATACATAATGAATACGGAGGTTTTTATGAGTAAGTTAAAAAATGGTTATGTTCAAGTATATACTGGTAATGGAAAAGGAAAAACAACTGCAGCTGTTGGATTAGGTGTAAGAGCAGTTGGAGATGGCATGAGAGTTTTTATGATACAATTTTTAAAAAGTGGTGAAACTGGAGAGTTAAAATCAACAAAATTATTTGGAGATAACTTTCAAATTTTTAGATTTGAAAAGAAAAGAGGTTTTGTTTGGACTTTAAATGAAGAAGAAAAAGAAGAACTTAAAAAGGAAATAAAAATAGCATATAAATTTGCACTAGAAGTTTTAAATGAAAATAAATGTGATATATTAATTTTAGATGAGATAATGGGCGTTTTAGGAAATAAATTTTTAACTACTGAAGAAGTACTTAATTTAATAAATGAAAAGCCGAAAAACATGGAACTTATTTTAACAGGAAGAAATGTTCCTAAAGAAATCATAGAAAAAGCTGATTTAGTCACTGAAATGAAAGATATAAAACATTATTTTGAAGCAGGAGTTCCAGCAAGAGAAGGGATAGAATATTAATGAATAATAATTTAAGTAATATTGAAATATCAGGGATAAGAAAATTCTTTAATAAAGTTAAAGAGGTAGATGGTGCTATATCTTTAACTCTTGGACAACCAGATTTTGAAGTCCCAAATAGAATAAAAAAAGCATTAATAAAAGCTATAGAGGAAAATAAAACTGTTTATACTCCAAATGCAGGTATAGAAGAATTGAGAGAAGAAATTTCTAAATATTTAAATAAAAAAAATATAAAATATTTAAAAGATGAAGTTTGTGTAACTGTTGGGGGAAGTGAAGCATTATATTCAGTTATAAGTGCTCTTATAAATCCAAAAGATAAGGTTATGATTCCATCTCCAGCATATCCAGCTTATGAAAATATAGTAAATATAATTGGAGGAGAAGTTATAAATTATACTTTAAAAGAAGATTTTTCTTTAGATATAGAGAGTGTTAGAGAAACTTTGGAAAATAATGATATAAAAGTTTTAATTTTATCTTTTCCAACTAATCCAACAGGAGCAATCCTTTCTAAAAAAGATAGAGATGAATTATTTGATTTATTGAAAAATAAAGATATAAAAATAATAACTGATGAAATTTATGAAGCACTTTGTTTTGATGAATATTATTCTTTATGTCAAAAGGAAGAGATTTTAGATAAAGTTATTTACATAAGTGGTTTTTCAAAAATGTTTTCTATGACAGGATTAAGAATTGGTTATTTTTGTTCGAAGAATCCTTTATTTAATGAAATAATGAAAGTTCATCAATACAATGTATCATGTGCTCCATCTATTGTTCAATACGGAGTTTTAGAAGGATTAAAATATTGTGAATCTGATACTCAAAACATGAAAAAAGAATTTATAAAAAGAAAAGACTATGTTATACAAAGACTCCAAAATATAGGTTTTGAAACCGGGACTTCTAAAGGTGCTTTTTATATTTTTGTAAATATTAAAAAATTTAATTTATCTTCAGAAGAGTTTTGTACAAGACTTTTATATGAAGGAAAGGTGGCTTGTGTTCCAGGTAGTGCTTTTGGAAAAATGGGTGAAGGTTATATTAGAATTTCGTATTGCTATGGAATAGAAGAACTAGCCAAAGCTTTAGATAGAATAGATAAGTGGATTAAAGAAAATTTCAAATAAATTTTAATTATGACTTTAATATAAACTCTATTAAATTTAACTTTTTAATATTTTAGTTTGTATTAAAGTTTTATTTTTATAAAACAAGTTAAGTTTTTAAAGTATATAAATATCATACAAATTTTTCAAAATAATAGCCTATAAATTAACAAATTTATAATGAAAAGATAGTACAATAATGGTATTATATATAAAGAAGAATATCAGAATAATAGAAAAGGTGAACTATGGAAAAAAAAGCAAGTGAATTTATAATAAGAAGGAAAAGAAAAAAGAAAATAAAAAAAATTATTATACTTAGCATTATATTTATAGTAGCATTTGTAACATTTTTATTGAAAGCTCCATTTTTCAAAATAAAAAGTTTAAATGTTGATGGAAATAAAATTATAAGCACTAATGAAATAGTAAAACTTTCAAAAGTTAGCAATGCTGATAATATTTTTTATATTAATATTAAAAATATAGAAAAAAATATAAAGAGGAACCCTTACATTTCCGAAGTAAGTATAAAAAGACATTTGCCTAATAAATTAGATATAATGATTAAAGAAAAACCAGCAGCTTTTTATATTGTAAAAGATAATAAGTATTATATTTTAAATGATGAACTTAGAATTTTAGAAAAAACGGATAGTTTAGATAAAAATAATTTATTAGAAATCAAAGGAATAGACCCTGTATCCACTAATATAGGTGAGGTAATATCGAAAAATACCAAACAATTGGATTATGGAAAAGCGCTTTATGATGTTATAAAAGCAAATAAAAGTAATATTAAGTTTAATTCTATAAATATTTCTAATCCTTATAACATTGTACTTTACAGTGGAAATGTAAAAATAAATCTTGGGTCTTATGAAGATTTAGAAAAAAAAATTAATAAAGCAATAAATATATTAGATAATAAAGATATAAATCTTACTAAAGGATATATAGATTTAAGCTTTAAAGGCAATCCTGTTATAAAGCAAGAATCATAGGAGGAATAAGGATGAAAAAATTAGCATCACAAATTTTTGTTGCTTTAGTATGTGCTATTTTAGGATTTTTGTTAGCGTATCAATTTAAAATTTTAAATACTAAAGAAAAGAGAGTAGTAGAAACTTATGATAAATCAGATTTATTATCAGAAATTGAAGTCCTTAAAAAAGAAAAAAAGGACTTAGCAGAACAAAACAAATCTTTAAATGAAAATTTAAAAAAGATAGAAGACCAATCTGCTAAAACAGGTAATTTAACAAATGCAGTTAAAAAACAATTAGATGATTCTAGAATGATACTTGGAACTGTAGATGTAAAAGGACCTGGAATAATTCTTTATCTTACTCCAAAGCCAAAAGAGTTCATTGCAAATAATGCTGAGTATGTAGGAGAAAATGATTTAGTATATTTAGTAAATTTATTAAATTACTCAGGAGCAGAGGCAATTTCTATTAATGACATTAGAATAACTTCTCAAATGGGAATAAAAGCTGCAGGAAATTATATAAGGATTGGAAAACAAAACAGAATAGACCCAAAAGATAGAGTAGTTATAAAAGCAATTGGAAATAAAGTAACTCTTCAAGGGGGATTAGATTTTGGAAATACTTTAAATCAAAATGGTCTTGTAAACTATGATAAAAAAATTGAAAAGAAAGATGATATTGTAATTGAGAAAACTAATGAAGGGTTTAGCACAGAATTTATAAAGTCTGTAGGTTAAAAGAGGTGAAAAAATGATAGCATTTATAGGATTATTAATAGGTATTATAATAGGGCTTAAATGGAATTTTATTATACCAACTAACTTTTCGCCCTATATGTCAGTTGCAATTCTTGCATGTCTAGATTCCGTATTTGGAGCTATAAGAGCAACTCTTGCAAAGAACTTTCAAGCGGATATATTTATATCAGGTTTTTTTGGAAATGCTGCCCTAGCAGCAGGCCTTGCTTATTTAGGAGATAAACTTGGAATACCTATTTATATAGCAGCAGTTATAGTCTTTGGAGGTAGAATATTTGATAACTTCGCAATTATTAGAAGATTGCTTATAGAAAAAGCAAGAAACAAATAACGAGGTGAAGATATGAAAAATAATGAAGCAACAATTTTTGTTTTCATAGCTGCAGTTGTGATAGGAGTTTTAATATCCTTAAACTTTAATCTTAAGAAAGAAAATAATTATGTACCATTAAGTTCAAAACAATATCAAGAGGCTTTAAATAAACGAAATAATTTATACAGTGATATTACAAAACTTAAGCAAGATAATAAAAAAATTAAAGATAAAATAAATAATTATACAAAAGATGGGAAAAAGAGCAAAAAAATTACAGAGGATGTAAATAGAGAAATTGATATAAATAAAATACTAGAAGGATTAACTCCTATTGAAGGAGAAGGCATAAAATTAGTTATAAAAGATTCTACGAATTTTGATAACTATATGAGTGATTTTAATTTCACTAAGGTCCTTCATGATTATGATATGATGAATGTTATAAATGAACTTAAAAATTCAGGAGCAGAAGCAATATCTATAAATAATCAAAGAGTTGTGTCTAATACATCTATATTTTGTAGTGGGCCATTTTTAGAGATAAATAAAGTAAATACGCCAGGACCATTTTATGTTTATGCAATAGGTGATTCCGATTTAATTGTGCAAAGTTTAAATGAAACTGAAAGTTATATAAAAGGACTTATAAATAGAGGTTTAGATATTACTATAACTAAAGAGAAAAATATTAAAATTTCTGCATATGTAGGTACTATTCCATCAAAAAATTTAAACTTTTATATTAATTAATTATAAATAATTTAAAACTTTAATTAGTATATGAAGGAAATTTTAATTTTATGGAGAATATATAATAAGTAAAAGTGTGGAAAAGAGGCGAAAAACATGGACATAGAAGGAAATGTTAAAAATATAATTTCTAACATACCTAAAAATATTACTTTAGTTGCAGTATCTAAAACTAAACCGTTAGAAGATATTAAGAAGGTTTATGATTTAGGAATAAGAGATTTTGGTGAAAATAAAGTGCAAGATTTGGCTTACAAATACGATAATCTAAATAAGGATATTAGATGGCACTTTATAGGGACACTTCAAAGAAATAAAGTAAAGTATTTAGTTGATAGGGCTTATCTTATCCATTCTTTAGATAGTATAAAATTACTTGAGCAAATTGAAAAAGAATATTCTAAGAAAAGTAAAACAGCAAATGTTTTAATAGAAATAAATATTGGAAAAGAAAAATCAAAAAGTGGAATATTAAAAGAAGATTTAGAAGAGTTAATTGAAAAAATAGAGCTTTGCAAAAATGTAAAAATAAAAGGGCTTATGGCTATTATTCCTAAAGGTGATGAATTTGTTTGTCGTAAGTATTTTAAAGAAGTAAAACAAATATGGGATAATCTAAAAGTAAAACATTTTAATAATATAAATATGGAAATATTATCAATGGGTATGACTCATGATTATAAATATGCAATAGAAGAGGGTACTACTTTAATAAGAATTGGAGAAGGTATCTTTGGAAAAAGAAATGTTAAATAAAGTTTAGTGTAAATTTAGGAGGATAAAAACTATGGCACCAAAAATGTTTAGTAAAGTAAAGGAAATACTAGGATTCGAAGAATATAATGATGAATATGATGAAGTTGAAGAAGTTGAAGAAGAAAAAGAAGTTCAAGCAGAAGAAACTATAGAGCCAGTTATATCTAAAAAAAATATGGGACAAAGTAATAAAGTTGTAAATATCCATACTGCAGCAGCAACGAAAGTTATAATAATAAAAGCAGCAGCATATGAGGATGCACCAAATGTTTGTGATGCTTTAAGAAATAGAAAAATAGTAGTTGTAAATACAACTGGACTTGAAATTAAAATAGCTCAAAGACTATTAGATTTTATGAGTGGGGCATGTTATGCACTAGGGGGAGATCTTCAAGAAATAGATAGAGGAGTTTATTTATTATCGCCATCTAATGTAGAAGTAAGCAATGAATTAAAATCAGAATTATCTACAAAAGGTCTTTTTAATTGGAATAAATAAATGAATTTTAAAAATAAAAGTATACAAATTTTAAAAATATATAATCCACTAACATTTACAAATATTATTTATTTTAATTTTAAGAAAAACATTGTTAATATTAAGGTATGAATTTAGAAGAATTTAAACTTTTATTAGGTGATATAGAAATTAATGATTTAATTTCTCTTTTTAATAAATTTAAAGTATCTTTAAATACTGAAAAAGAGGTTATAACAAATAATTTCTACTCACCTAATATTTATAATACATTAATAGATTTTTGTAAGAATCAAGGAATAAATATAGATGTAAATGGTGGATTTTATGAGGCTGAAAAAAAGCTAATTGCATTTAATGCAAAAAGTGATATATATTGGCCGTTTTCAATAATAAAGATTACTACTTCTAAAAATTTTAATAATTTATTACATAAGGACTATTTAGGAGCTATTTTAGGTCTCGGAATTGAAAGAAGTAAAATAGGCGATTTAAGAGTAAAGGAAAATACATGTTATTTATCAGTAACTAATGAAATCTTAGATTATATACTTTATAATTTAAAAACCATAGGGAGATTAAAATGTTCCTGTGAAGAAATATTTGATTTATGTGAAGTACCTAAAGTGGAATTTGATGAGAAAATAATTTTAACCTCAGCACTTAGACTTGATAGTTTGGTTTCAGCTTTAACGAATAAATCTAGAAATGATTCATTAAAATTTATAACTTCTGGATTGGTTTCAGTTAATTATAAAGTAATAAAAGATAAGAGCTTTAATGTAAAAAGTAATTATAGAATTACAATTCGTGGTTGTGGTAAATTTATAATAGAAAATGTTATAGGTGAGACAAAAAATGGGAGATTAAAGGTTGCAATAAAAAAATTTACTTAATTATAAGAGGTGAAATTAATATGAAATTAACTCCAATAGAAATTAACGATAAAGAATTTAAAAAGGTAATAAGAGGATACAACCCTGACGATGTTGATGAATTTTTAGATAAAATTGTTGAAGATTATGAAGAAGTATATAAAGAAAATGAAGTTTTAAAAGAAAAGTTAAAATCTATTAATGAGAAGGTAGATCATTATGTTAAAATAGAAAATACTATACAAAGTACATTGCTACTTGCTCAAAATACTGCAGAACAAGCAAAAATTAATGCTCAAAAAGAAGCTGAGATTATAATAAAAAAAGCAAATGAGACAGCTCAAAGGATACTTGATAAATCTCATGAAGATGTAATTAAGATAAATATTGAATATGATAATGTAAAACAAGAGTTTACTAAATTTAGAGCTAAATTTAGAAATTTTATGAACACTCAATTAGAAACTTTTGATGATTTAGAAAAAGATTATATAAAAAATTTTAATATAACAAAGACATCAGATGACATTACAGAAAAGGGAATAGTCATTGATGATGAGGTTGATAATAATATAGAAGAAATACAAGAACCTATTCGTGTGGAAGAGGAAATTGTAGAAGATGATTTAAATGATGAAATAAATGACATAAAAAGTTTTTTTGCAAATAAGTAACTTAAATTTAGAAGTTTAATATTAGATGATAGGGAGTACCCTATCTTCTTTTTATATGCTTTCAAATATACTTTTTTCTTGATTTATAAGCTTATTTTAACTTATAGTATATATGGAGTGATTTAATATGAATAGTATAGAAGTTAATAATAAAGAATATTCTATAGTGTTTTCAATAAGTATTAAAGAAATTAGTAAACTATTAAATAATAAAGTAACTTTTAAAAATAGAACTTATTTTATTATTGATGAAAATGTTTATAAATATCATAAAGAAGAGGTTGATTTTTTAATAGAAAATAATACATATAATGAACCTCTTATACTACATATTTCTGAAAATAAAAAAAACTATAACACAATAGAAAAAATATATACTTCTCTTATAAAAAACAAGTGTACAAGAGAAGGAATACTTATTTCTATAGGTGGAGGAGTTTTAGGAGATTTAGTTGGGATGGTTTCAGCTACATTTATGAGAGGAATAAAGTATATAAATATTCCAACAACAATAATTTCTCAAACTGATAGTAGCATAGGTGGAAAAGTTGCTTATAACTTTAAACATTTAAAAAATGCAATAGGTGCTTTTTACAATCCGTATCTTGTAATAATAAATGTAGAGTTTTTAAAAACATTACCTAAAAGACAATTTAATAATGGAATTGGTGAAGTTATTAAATATACTCTAATAGATAAAAATGAAAATCTTTTTGAATTTTTTAGCCTAAATAAATTAAAAATAAAAGAAAAAAATCCAAATACACTTGAGGAGTTAATAAAACGCTCTTTACTAATAAAAAAAAGTTATGTAGAGGAAGATTTTGAAGATAAAGGATTAAGAAATATATTGAATTTTGGTCACACTATAGCTCATAGTATAGAATCTGATTCGGATTATAAAATTTTACATGGTGAGGCTGTAGTGCTTGGAATATTAGTAGCCTTAAATTTATCAAAGAAATTATATAATAAAGAATTTAAGTTTTACGAAGAAATAAAAGATTTTATAAAATATTTCAATCTTCCTATAAATTATGAAATTAAAAATAATTTGGAATTTATTGAATTTATTAAGAAAGATAAAAAAAACGATGAAAATATAAGATTTGTTTTATTAAAAGAAATAGGGGATTTAACTCCTAAAGTTATTGTTAGACAAGAAGAAATTTTTTGTACTATAGAAGAAACTTTTTTAAGGGAGAGTAATAATGAGGGACTTAAAAATATCAAATAGTAACAAAATAATAAAAATGAAAAATTTTGAAATAGGTGGTAAAACACCGGTATTTATTTCTGGCCCTTGTTCTGTTGAAGATTTTGATACAATGTTAAGCTTATCAAAAAAACTTAAAAAAATAGGTGTTAATATGCTTCGTGGGGGAGTTTTTAAACCAAGAACTTCACCATATGATTTTCAGGGTCTTCAAAGGGAAGGACTTGAGATATTAAAAGCTATAAGAGATGAGGTTGATATTCCAGTTTCAACAGAAATAATGGATGCAAGCGATTTAGAATTTGCATTAGATTATATAGATGTTATACAAATAGGTTCAAGAAATATGTACAATTATACTTTATTAAAAGAAGTTGGAAAAATTAACAAGCCGATAATTTTAAAAAGAGGAATAAGTGCAACTATTAAAGAATGGATTTATGCAGGAGAGTATATTGCTTCAGAAGGAAATAATAATATAATTTTTTGTGAAAGAGGAATTAGAACTTTTGAAACCATAACTAGAAATACTTTAGATTTAAATGCAGTAGCTTACATAAAAGAAAAATTTAATCTTCCTGTAATTGTAGATCCAAGTCATGGAACAGGTCTTTCAGAAATTGTAGAGAGAGTTTCATTAGCAAGTGTTGCATTAGGATGTGATGGGCTTATAATAGAAAGCCATGAAAATCCAGAAAAGGCTATATCAGATGCAAGACAAACAATAGATGTTAATACAATGGAAAGAATAATTGTTAAAAGTAAACTATTAAGAGAATTATATTAGGTTATAAATTTTACTGATTTGAAGAAAATAATTAATGTATTATCTTTAAAAGAGGTGAAAAAATGGAATATAAAGAATTAAAGATTTATTTAAAAAAATTATATGATGAAAAGAAAAGAATACAAAAAGTTTTAGGTAAGATTGAAAAGAATGGAATTGTTAATGCAAGAGAAGAAATAGCTTCAGAATTATCATTTTATGATAATCACCCAGCAGATAGTGGTGGTCAGCTTTATGATATTGAAAAAGAAATGGCTCTTAGAGATAATGAAAAAGAGATATTAAATAAAATAAATGAAGCTATAACAAGTATTGAAAATGGCACTTATGGAAAATGTAAAGGATGTGGAGATAAAATATCTAAAGAAAGACTTAATTTTATTCCGTATGCTAAATATTGTAGAACATGTGAAGAGGACGTTTCTAATATTGCAGTATTTAATAGTAATGGAAGAGTTGTAGAGGAAAAAGTTATTCCGAATTCCTTTGGTTATGGATATAATGATTTTAATGAAGAACAAACAGAATTCGACTCTGAAGATAGCTATCAAGCTGTAGAAAAATTTAACAGATTAGAAGATATAGATGAATATTATGACGATGATAACGAATATGTTGAAGAAATCGAAAAAATTTCAAATCAACAATATAAAGATACTCTTCTAAAATAAGTTTTAAAAGGATGGGGAGGTAATACTTTTTGGAAAACTTAAAAATATTAATTGAAAAAGATAAAGCAGGAGAGAGAATAGATAAATTTCTTTCTCTAGCTTTTAATGATAAATCTAGAGCATATTTTCAAAATTTAATTGATAATAATAATGTATTAGTTAATGAAAAATCAGTTAAAAGCAATTATAAACTTCGTCAAAATGATGAATTAGAAGTTAATATTCCAGAACCTGTGGAATTAAAAGTTGAAGCTGAAAACATACCTTTAAATATAATTTATGAAGATGAAGATTTAATAGTAGTTAATAAATTACAAGGTATGGTAGTTCATCCAGCACCAGGTAATTATACGGGGACTTTAGTTAATGCTTTATTATATCATTGTAAAGATTTATCTGGAATAAATGGAGTTATAAGGCCTGGAATAGTACATAGAATTGATAAAGATACATCAGGTATTTTGGTTATGGCTAAAAATGATAATGCCCACAATGATTTAGCAGAGCAATTTAAAAAACATTCTATAAAAAGAGAATATGTAGCTCTAGTTGAGGGAAGAATTTCAAAAGAAAAAGGTATAATTGAAACTAATATAGGGAGAAATCCTAAAGATAGACTAAAATATGCAGTAGTTAAAGAAGGAAAACATGCTATAACTCATTATAAAGTTTTAGAAGTTTATAATAAATATACGTTAACTAAATGTATTTTAGAAACAGGAAGAACTCACCAAATAAGAGTTCATATGAACCATATAGGACATCCACTTGTAGGAGATCCTTTATACGGTTTTAAAAAACAATCTTTTAAGCTAAATGGTCAAATGCTTCATGCTAAAACTTTAGGTTTTATTCATCCAAGAAGTAAAAAATACATAGAATTTACATCAGAATTACCAATGTATTTTAATGATATATTAAACAAAGTAAAATAGGGGGAGGTATACTATATGAATTTAAAAAGTGTTTTACTAGACGAAAATGCTATAAGAAGAAGTCTTATAAGAGTATCTCATGAGATAATAGAAAAAAATAAGGGTGTAGAAGATATAATTTTAGTTGGAATAAAAAGAAGAGGATATCCAATAGCTAGAAGAGTATCTGAGCAAATTAAAAAAATAGAAGGAGTTTCAGTACCAGTTGGAAGTGTTGACATTACTTTATATAGAGATGATTTAGAAAATTCTTTTGATGCTCCAAAGGTAAAGTCTACAGATGTAGATGTTGATATAAAAGACAAAAAGGTAATATTAGTTGATGATGTTTTATATACATGTAGAACTGTAAGAGCAGCAATTGATGCTATAATAGATTGTGGAAGACCTAAGGGAATTCAACTTGCAGTGCTTATAGATAGAGGACATAAAGAACTTCCTATAAGAGCTGATTATGTAGGTAAAAACATACCTACATCTAAAAATGAAGTTATAAAAGTTGAAATAGCAGAAATTGATGGAGAAGATTCTGTTAAAATATTTGAAAAATAAATATAAAATTAAAAGGAGTACATAATGGATTATAAATTAATTGCAACAACTACCTTTGGTATAGAAGCTGTAACTGCAAAGGAATTAAAAAATTTAGGATATGAAGATTTAACCCTTGAAAATGGTAAGGTTCATTTTGAGGGTGATGAAATGGATATTGCTATAGCTAATACTTGGCTTAGAACTGCAGATAGAGTTCTAATAAATATGTCAGAGTTTGAAGCTAGAAGTTTTGAAGAGTTATTTCAAGGAACATTAGCTGTAGATTGGGGAAAGTTAATTCCTGTTAATGGAAAAATGCATGTAACTGGAAAATCTGTTAAGTCAACATTACATAGCGTTCCAGATTGTCAATCAATAGTTAAAAAGGCTGTTGTAAAAAGCATGCAAGAAAGATATAACAGAGATTGGTTTTCTGAAGATGGCCCAGTATATAAAATAGAGGTTTCAATATTAAAAGATAAAGTTACTTTAAGTGTTGACACAACAGGTCCAGGGCTTCATAAAAGAGGATATAGAGAACATTCAGGGTCTGCTCCATTAAAGGAAACTTTAGCTGCAACTTTAGTTTTATTATCAAGATGGAAAAAAGATGATTTATTAATAGATCCATTCTGTGGTTCTGGAACTATACTTATAGAAGCAGCACAAATAGCTAAGAATATAGCACCAGGTGCTAGAAGAAACTTCGTAAGTGAAGAGTGGCCAACTATGAGTCCTAAGCTTTGGGCACAAATAAGAGAAGGTGCTGAAAGAGGAATAAATAAGGATGAAGTTAAGCTTATTGGTTATGATATGGATGAGTGGGTTTTAAAAACTGCTAGAAATAATGCTGACAAAGCTGGAGTTTATGATTATATAGATTTTCATAGACAAAACTTTAAGGAATTCTCTTGTAAAAAACATAAAGGATTTATAATAACAAATCCGCCTTATGGTGAAAGACTTGGAGAAAAAAAAGAAGTTGAACATCTTTATAAACTTCTTGGAAAACATAAAGAAGAGCTAAGTGATTGGGATTTTAATGTTTTAACATCTTATGAAGGATTTCAAAACATTTTTGGAAGAAAAGCAACAAAAAACAGAAAGCTTTATAATGGAAAGCTTCTTTGTTACTACTATCAATATCTTGATAGAAAGTAAATCTTTCTAAAATAATAAGCCATTTAACTTTTGTAGTTAAATGGCTTAAAAGCTTTAATCTACTCTTTCTAAATTAATCTCATAGGGATCAATATATATAGTTTTATTAGTTACATATATAACCATGCCGGGTTTTGCACCAGAAGGTTTTTTTACATGTCTAATTTCAGTATAATCTACAGGAACTTTAGTAGAACTTTTACCTTTACTATAAAATGCAGCTAAAATAGCAGCTTCTTCTAAAGTTTTATCTGGAATATTACGTCCTTTTATAATAACATGAGAACCAGGAATATTTTTAGTATGGAGCCAAGTATCTGTTTTGTCTGCAAATTTTAATGTTAAATAATCATTTTGAAAGTTATTTTTTCCAACAAATATATCAAATCCTTCAGATGATTTAAAGTGCATAGGCTTTGATGCTTTCTTTTTTTTATTTGATTTTTTTTTATGTTTAATATAGTGAGATGTTATAAGTTCCTCTTTTATTTCTTCAATTTCCATATAATTTTCTATGCTTTTTAAATTAGTAAGCACTGAATTTAAGTAATTTAATTCTTCAGTATTTTTTTCTAGTTGTTCTAAAGCAGATTCTTCAGATTTTTTTAGCTTATTATACTTTTTATAGTATCTTTGAATATTTTCAGAAGGTGTTTTATTTTTATCAAGTGGTATAGTTATAGTTTCGCCCTCTTTACTATAGAAATTAACTAAATCTACACTTTTGTCTCCTTTTTGAATTGTATAAATATAACTTGTAAGTAAATCACCATATATTCTAAGGTTTTCTTTTTCTTTACAATCTTTTAAGGTGTTATTAAGAATTTTTTCTTTTTTTAAGCATCTATCAATGTTAGTTGTTATTAACTTTTGTAAATGTGAAGATCTATTATGAAGTCTATCTTGTTTATCTTTTTTATAATAATAAGTATCTAACATTAATGAAGGATTTTCAAAAATCTCTATATTATAATTCTTATAAATATCAAGAGAAATAGAATAAAAATCTTTTAATTCATCTTGCTTATAAAAAAGTGAAAACTCTTTGTTGTTGATTAAGTTATTAAAATATTCTTTTAAATAATTAAATAAAGCGATATCATCAGTTAAATTTTTATTATTTATATTATTAAACAGTTCTAAAGAAAGTGGCTTACTTATCCCATTAAAAATTTTAGAAAAAGAATTTTCATTAAGTTCTATATTAGAATGTAAATCTTTAAAATCTTCTAAACTAAAATTAAAAGGGTTTAATTTACTGCTTTTTGGAGGTTCTATATAACTTACATTAGGAAGAAGGGTTCTATAAGAATTAACAAAAGATGTTATATGTTTTATAGAATCCATTATTTTGTTATCTCTTTTTCTAACTAGAGATATATTAGAATGTCTTCCCATTATTTCTATAATAAGCGTATAGATACTATTAAATCCAAGTTCGTCACTAGCTTCTATATCTATATGAAGAATACGGTCATTACTTGGTTGATTAATACTTAAAATTTTTCCTCCTGTTATGTATTTTCTAAGAACCATACAAAACATAGGAGCTTTAATAGGGTTAGTTTTTGTTTCAGTTGTAAAATGAATTCTTGGGTAATTTGAACTTGCTGAAATTAAAAGCTTTTCTTTTTTTATTCCTCTAATAGAAATAACTAGTTCATCTTTTTCTGGCTGATTTATTTTATCTATTTTAGTATTTATTAATTTTTCTTTTAAATCACTAACTAAGCAGTGTAAAAAAATCCCGTCAAATGCCATAATATCTTCCTTTCTTTTTAGCAATAATCTTAAATTTAGTATATCATTTTTTTATTTTAATTATCAACAGAGGAAAAATCTTAAAATTAAAGTGATTAGAAACTATTTAAGTGGACATAAATTTAGAAGGTGAAAAATTTATTTAGGAGAGGTGATTTTCTGGAAAAAAGGAAAATACAAACTGATTTTATAAATTTATTTCAAAAGGAGTTTTGTTATAAAAATTTAATACTCCCTATAGAAATACAAGAAAATATTTTAGTTATGGGTGCTACTAAAGAGCTTACTTTAGATCAAAAAAATTATATAAAGCTAAAAATAAATAAAACAATAAAAACTATTAATTTAAATGAGAAAGAAGTAATAAAACAATTAGATTTATTTTATTTTCAAGAGATAAATAAAAAGGAGTCTATATTAAGTCCAAAATTTGTAGATGATATTTTAACTAATGCGATAAATAAAAAAGCAAGTGATATTCATATTGAACCTAAAGAAAAAGAATTATTGATAAAATTTCGTATAAATGGCAAATTAGTTATTTATAAAATCATAGAAATAGATGAGTATGAGAGGATAGCCAATAAAATTAAAATAATAGCTACCCTAAATATATCTGAAAAAAGAAAACCACAGGATGGAAGCATACCTTATGAAGTTATAGGAAAAAAATATGATTTAAGAGTATCTACAATTTTAAGCGTATTTGGTGAAAAAATAGTTATTAGAATATTACATAATAATTTACTTTATTATAATATAAAAAATCTTAATTTTAGTAATGAAAATCTTTTGAAAATAATAAAACTAACTAAAAAAGAGAGTGGAATAGTATTAGTATCAGGGCCTACAGGATCTGGAAAATCTACAACGTTATATTCAATGCTTAATGAAGAGGATGACGGAAAACGAAATATAATAACAATAGAAGAGCCTGTGGAAATACCTTTTGAAAACTTTACTCAAATAAGTACAAATTCTAAGATAGGTTTAACATTTTCATCAGCACTTAAACACTGTTTAAGACAAGATCCAGATATTATTATGATTGGAGAAATTAGAGATGAAGAAACTGCAAAAACAGCCCTGCATTCTGCATCTACAGGGCACAAGGTTTATTCTACAATACATACAAATTCTTTTTATGAAGTTTTTAGTAGATTAAAAGATATGGGAGTTGAAAATCATCACTTAATTAATGCAGTTAAAGGAATAATAATACAAAGGCTTATAGGTAAACTCTGTGAAAATTGCAAAAAAATTTATGTTCCATCAGAAGAAGAATTTGAAGAGTTATCTTTAAATAAAAAAGATAAGTTATATATTTCTAAAGGGTGTAATGTTTGTGATAGTACTGGTATTGATGGAAGAATAGTTTTAAGTGATGTACTTTTAGTCAATAAGGAAGAAAGATTTAAAATAAAAAAATATTTAGAAAATGGCCAAGATAATTACGAAAGTAGCATTGTAAAAGAAGCAAAAAGACTTTGTTTAGAGGGAGCAATATCTTTTAATCAATATATGATGGTGAAAGAGGGGATCTTAGATGATTAAAAAGGTTAATAATGAATCTTTAAGAATAATATCAAGCAATTTAGGGGATTTACATAAAGCGGGAATAAATATTGAAGTTGCTTTTGAAATATTAGAAGAAATGGTATCTAATAGATATTATAAAGAGGCATTAAAGGATATTAAGATTAATATTAAAAAAGGAGTTTCTTTAGGAGAGTGTTTTAAAAAACACTCAGGTCTTTTTCCTAATATATTTTGCCAGTTTATAGTTCTTGGTGAGGAAAATGGACAATTAGAAAAAATATTGAGTAAACTCTCTTTGTTTTATACTAAAATAGATCGATTAAAAAAGAAAATAAAAAATTTATGGATATATCCTAAAATATTAATAGTAAGTTGTATTTTGGTTTCAATATTTTGCATAACAACCTTAATACCTCAAATAGCTAATATATATGACTCAGCTAATGGAGAACTTCCATATTTTGTTGGAATTTTAAATAAATTTTCAGTATTTCTAAAAGAAAATCTAGTTTACAGTCTATCTCTATTTTTTTGTTATGGAATAATAGCCTTTATAATTTTTAAGGCACTAAATGTGAAAAATAAACTTATGAATCTTTTAAAAAGAACTAAAATTTTAAAACTTTATTATGAGCAAAACATACTTTTTATACTTTATATAATATTTTCAAGTGGGAGTTCTTTAGAAAAAGATCTTAAACTTATGAAAAAAGGATACGATGACGTTGAAATAAAAGAGAGAATTGATGATATTTTAAGATTTATAAATAGAGGAGAGAGTTTAACTTCTTATTTTAAAGATAAGAAATATTCTATAGCTACCTATAACATGATTAAATTAGGTTATGAAACTGGAGGTTTAGAAGAAAAACTAGAGGATGCTTTAAACAGAATAGAAGAAGACCTTGAAAATAACATTCAAAAATATGTAAGTAATATACAACCAATTTCTATAGGAATAGTTGGAATTTTTATAGCTTTTATTATGTTAACTACTTTAATGCCAATGTTTTCTGCTATAGGAGTTTTATAGTATGAAATGGATTAAGAAAAAAGGAACAACATTAATTGAAATCTTAATTGTATTTTCAATCTTTTCAATAATAGCATCGAGTTCTTCTGCAATTATGGGAATTAAGAAAAAAGAAGAGGCAGTAAATACTACTGATAAATTTATAAATGAAATATCAGATCTTTTAACCTATGGGGCTATGTATTGTATGAATAATCAAACGACAGGAAGTATATATCAAGATTTAAAAAATAGGCAAATAAAAATTGAAATTATGAAAGGTAGAGAATTATTTAAAATTAATATACCAAAAGATTATAGGGTTTCTATAAAATCGGGAAATAGTAACAATAAGATTGAAATCAATAAAGATGGCATTTTTAAGCATAAAGGAAGTATTAGAATTGAAAATGATAAGAATGTCACTAATATATCAATAGGAGTACGGGTGTTTCATGTTAATATCAACAAAAAGTAGAGGATTTACTGTGCTAGAGGTTTTAATAGCATTAGGCATTTTAACTTCTTTTTCTCCAATTATAACTTCATCAATAAATTATATTATTAAGAGTGATCAAAGGTATGAACTAATAAAAAATGGAACATTTTTTTTAGAATCTGTAGCAAAAGATTTTAAATATAATTTATCTAATGAGGAATTAGAATTTTTAAAAGAACGCTTTGGTAATGAGTTTTATGTAAATCTTAAAGAAATTGCTTTAGAAAGACACTTCGAGAATAATATTTTAAGTTTGATAGATAGGACAAATAAGGATTCAAAAAATTTTATTAAGATTAATTTACATGCAGAAAAGATAATAGTTTTAGTAAATTTTAATAGTAAATTTGATAAATTTATAGATTCAATTGAATTTGAAAAGGAAATTAAATGAAAAAAGGAAGCACTTTAATAGAAATTATAATATATTTAGGGTTATCATCAATGATTTTAATACTAGCTTTTAACATGATATTTCCAATATCTAAGTTTTATAATAAAAGAAAAAATCAAAACATTATAGAAAATGAAATACTAAATGCTTCTTTATATATTGAAAATTTATTAAAATATAAAACTGTTTCAGAAGTTAGAGTTTTTAATAATAAATTAGAAATTATTGAAGGAAGTAAAAAAATTGTTATTTATAAAAGTAAAAACAATTTAAGAGTGAATTTTTTAACTGAATCAAGGACGGATTTATTGGCTAATAATATAGAAGAGTTTAAAATTTTAAGAAAACAAAATCTTATATATTTTAAAATAATATCAAATAAAGGTTATGAGGTTAAAAGATGTTTAAATTTAAAAAAAGAAAATCAGGAAGTATATTAATTAATGTAATAATTATAATTTATTTAATAACTAATATGTTAAATATTTTAATGAATGAAAATTCTTCAAGTTTAAAAAAATTAAGGATTGAAAGAGAGGTAATAAAAAACAGTATATGAAAATAATTTTTAATGAAAAACTTAAAATAAAGATTTTTAATTTTTTAGGAATCACTAAAAAGGTAACTTTAAGGAATAATTATATGGTTATAAAAGTTTTTAGCTTAAAAGGCGTTAAAAATATAGAAAATTTTATTGAAGAAAAATTAGAAGGACAACTAGGTGAGATTCAAGACTTTTTAATTCATTATGAAATTTTTAAAATAGGTAAAGAAAGGAGAATAGTAATTTATATATTAAAGGATAGTAAGGATTTAGAAGATATTTTAAGAGAAAATTTAAAAGTTAAATTAAAACCAATTCAAATAGAAATGGCAGATAAAGTAAGGAGAAAATTGAAAATAAAATCGGCATTAGTAATATTACAAGAAGAGAATAATTTTTGTGTTATGTCTTTTGCAAAAAAGGTATTAGTTAATTATGATGAAACTAACTTTTTAGGTGATATAAGCATTAGCTATAATAAAGAATTTTTAGAAAAAATAATTGATGAAGATATAAATAAAATATATATTTCAAATGGTATTTTAAAAGAAAAGAAAAAAGAATTAAATGATTTAAAATTAATTGCTTTAGAGGTGTAGAGTTTGATAAAAAAGCATAAGGGATTCTATCCAAGTTGGTATATTAAAAAAAAGAGCAAAGAAAGCTTTGGAAAAATTAACAAGTATTTAATATTAATATTAATTATAAATCTTATAATATTTCCTATTAGTATTAAAAAACCTAAAACTTTTTTGGATGATAAAAATAAAACAACCTATAAACAAGTTAATATTTTAGATGAGTTAAGATTTTTATTAGAAAATAATATAGATAATTTTACAATAGAAAATAAAATATTAGAATTTGAAATTTTAAAAAATGATTTTAAGAATAATATTAAAACTTTAAAAAGTAAAATAGAAATACAGTCAATAGAAGAGATTTTTGAAGAAGGTGCTTATTTAATAAAAGGAGAATTTTATGACAAATAATTTTAATATAACTCTAATGAAAATAGTAGGAATAACTTTAATTATAACTTTAGCTTTTCAACTTAAAATTATAAGCTTAAAAAATAAAAAACAATTAGAGATAGAAAAGAAAGCTAAAGTTATTAATGAAGAAAAAAAGGTTAAAGATAAAAGTAACATAGAAGATATATTAATTTTAGATGATTATTTTAATATATCAAAGATTGAAAATTATAAAATAAACCATTGCATTGCATACATTAATTTTAGAGATACTTTAGAAATTGGAACAAGAAAAGTAGAAGATTTAATAAAAAAAGGCTTTACAATACAAAATTATAATGTAGAATATAAAGATGGTTATGGAAATTTTAACTTAAAGATCAAAGCAGGTGATTAAAATAAATAATATAATTTTAATTGGTATGCCAGGAAGTGGGAAAAGTACCTTAGGAAAATTATTATCAAAAGAATTAAAAAAAGATTTTTTTGATTCTGATGTTTTCATAGAAAAAAATGAAAACGAAAATATTGAAAATATTTTTAAGCTTAAAGGTGAATCTTATTTTAGGAAATTAGAGAGAAAAGCTTTAAAAGAAAAGATAATAACTCTAAAAGATGCTGTGATAGCTACTGGCGGAGGTTTACCTGTTTTTAATGATAATATAGAAATTTTAAAATCTTTAGGTTTAGTTGTATATATAGAAGTAAATGTTGAAACACTAATAACTAGAAAAAATTTAAAAAATAGGCCCTTATTAAAAGAAAATTTAGAAAAAAGTTTAACAAAACTTTATGAAAAAAGAGCTAATATTTATAAAAGAGCTAATATTACAATAAATTGCAGTGAAAAATCTATAAATGAAATTCTATGTCTTTTAAAAAGTCAGCTAGAAAATAGGCAATAAAGCCAAATTTTCTTAAAATAATTGCATTTATTTAACTCATTTGATAAAATAACATTGTTCCATGTAAATATTGAGAAGTGGTGTTAGATTATGAATATATTAATAATAAATGGACCTAATTTATCAATGCTCGGTAAAAGAGAACCTAATATTTACGGAGCTAAAACTTTAGA
>JANZXU010085598.1:0-32797 GCA_027576215.1 Amissidens hainesi | reverse complement strand
AAGTGAAACCAAGGTTTATGCCCTCCTGTTTTTTTAATAAAAGGCTAATGGAAGACCATTAGCCTTTTAAGAGATTAAATTTAATTATTTTACTGTATTTATTCCTTATCTTTTAGAACCTTTAGAAGCTGTTACAGTTACCTTTATAGTTTTATTTATAGTAATTGGATTAATAACTCCAGCAACTTTTATTTGTTCAACTACAACAGGTATAGGTTGTGTTGTAACTGTTGTATCTTTAAGACCTTGTACTTTACCTAAAACATTTATTGAAATTCCATCATCATTAGGTGGAGTAGCTTTAAACATTATACTTGTTATATTACCTTCATCTAATCCATCAATTTTTATAGATTTTATTGCTTCAGTGCTTATATTAGTCTTTTCACCATTATTACTAACAGTAATATCTTCCATATCTTTATTTACAGTTGCTGTTACTTTATTAATAGTAACTGTAGCTGATTTTTTAAGTGTTATTGCAGTTCCATTTACATTTACTTTTGTTATTTTTATTGTACCAACTTCACTACCTTCTTTTAAGTTAATTCTTCCATCCTCTGTTATTTCAACATTTGACATATCTTCATCTGCAATATCTGTCTTGCTTAAACTTAAACTAGGATTAGTAATAAGATTATTTTTTTGATCATATGCTTTTACTTCTAATCCATTCAATACATCAGTAAGTGTTTTATTACTATTGATATTTAAAGCAGTATCTGTTGCTACTGCTGTTGTTGCTTTTGGTGCTTCATTAAAATTGTCTTTTTGATTTACTGTTACTTTTATTAATAAATCATTAAAATAAATTTCTTTTGCTTCCTCTGTTGATGCCTTATCTTTTGGTTTTACTTTTAAACTCTTAATAACTAAATCAAGATTACCTTGGTTTACTTTTGCACCATTTTCATTAATTCCTGTATAGTCAAATACATTAGTTAATGATTTGTTATTTTCATTTATAGCTGTTCCATTTTTTGTTACTACATTAGCGCCAGATTTATTAGCTACATAGTAATTTATTCCACTTAATTCATAATTTTTATTTAAATTATTTCCAAATTGATCTACTATTTCACAACCAACTTTTCCTAATAAACTGCTTATATTTGTGTTTTCATCTATTGTTGCTGTTTTAGAATTTACTGTTATTGCTGTTGGTTTTGGTGTTGTGTTAACAATAGTTAATGTTATTTGTTGACTTACATAAGTTCCAACTTTAACTTTAACTGTATAAGTTCCTTTTTTATTTGCTACTATGGTATTATTATTATTTACAGTAACCCCTTTATCAGCACCTATTGCATCAACTCCATTTGAATTAAGAATCTCTAACTGAGCCTTATCTTTACTTGTTGTACCCGGAGCCACAAATCCAACTGTTCCCAATTCATTTCCTTGAGCATCAACTGAATAAACCGTTGCTGTTGCTTCATTTGGAGTTCCATTTTGATTTCCTTGGTTTGTAGGTGCATTTACATCTAATTTATTACTACTTAATTGAACTTTATATCCTGCTAAAGTTCCACCATTAATAACATTGATAATTAAATCTTTAGTTACTGTTTTTTCTTCTCCTAAATATTTAAATTTTCTAGCTAATGTTACAGTATAAGTTCCTGTTTCAATTCCATCCAATGGCTTAATAGTAATTTGATTATTGTCAGTACTAACAGATACAACTAAATCTTTAGCATTATCTCCAGTAGCACCTTGACTATTTACTATATTTCCAGCACTATTTTTTACTGTCCAATCAGTTATTTTTTGGCTATTATCTGATGTATCTACAACATCACCTGTTGTAACATTTTGATTACCATTGTATTTATCTCCATATTGATTATTAATTGTATAATTAATATTTATTCCACTTTCATTTGTAGCAACTAGATTATAATTATCTTTACTAGTTGATATTGAATTTGGAACTGATGCTGCTTTAACTTCTATTGATATAGTTTTTTCTATATTTCCACATTTAATTTTTACATAAGCTGTTCCTGGATTTAATGCTTGTATGCTTCCATCATTTGAAACTATAGCTATTGTTGGATTATAGTTTTGTTCAACTACAAATTGTGACTTATCTAAATTAATTTCTTCTCCATTTTGATTTTTAAATCCAACAACTAATTTAACCTTTTCTTGTCCAACTGTTACATAAGGTAACTGTTCATCTTTTGAAAGTTGTGACAATGGTTTATCAATAGGAGTATTGTCTTTAATTATTGCATATCCTTGGAATGTTGTAGCTGCTAATCTAGTAACTGCTAATGATGCTGATGTCTTAACATCAGTACCTTCAACAACAACCCCTACCATAACGTGATTATTTTTATTTTCATTTGAACCTTCTGGATACTCAGAAGCAACAACCCCATTTGTACCAATTAAATTAATATTTGAAGTTGTAAATAATAATTTGTCTTTATATTCATCAGTTACATTTCTTCCTAGTGCATCTTTTATAATGACATAGTCTTTAAGATTTGATCCTAAAGCTACATTAGTTGTACTAAATTCTATTGATTTAACTGCTGCTATTTGATATTTAAATTCTGCACTTGCATTTTTAAGTATTTCATTTCCAAATGTATCTTTTATTTTTGATACATGAACAACATAGTCTTTCTTGTTTTCGAATGTATTTATTGTAGTTATTTTAACTGACATTCCGTCTTCTGCAACTTGTACTTTATCTACGATTAAATTATCATATGCTTCTCCTTTTGGTGAAACTGAGAAGTTTTCAGCTGTTGCTGATTTAGGATCGATTGGTCTGTTAAATACTACTGTTACGCTATTATTATTTAAAGCTTCTGCTGAAACTATATTTAAAACAGCTGTTGCTTTTTTAAATCTAACTTCAGTTTCTACAGCCCATTTTTTAACTCCGTCGTTGTGTACAACTGTTAATATATCATCTAATAAAGCTTGAGCATGTTCTATATCTTTTGCATTTTGTGTTTTTATTGCTTTTTCAACTGCTTCATAAACTTTATCTATAACTTTTTGTTGAACAACGTCAATTGCCATACTATATGGATTTTTGAACTCTACTGGTAAGTCTTGTATATTTGTTCTTGCTGTGTTTATATCTTTTTGAGTTCCTGTTTCTTGACATTTAACTATTGAATTGTAAGCAATTTCTAAGAATTTTTGTTGTGCCTTGTCCACTATTGCTGAGAAAGTTGGAACAGCACTTGCAACTGAAGTTCCTCTTAATTTGTTGATAGCTTCCCTCGCAACGTTTATTTCATTTTGTGTTACCTTGTCTAAATTTTGTGTTTTAATTGTAGCTTCATAAGCTGCTTTATATAAAGCGTCTAAATCACTATTTACTTCTGTTGGTGCTGCCATTGCTGGTATTGCCATAGAACCTGTTGCTAGCGTAGTTGCTAATGCAGCTGTTAAAGTTTTTTGAACCTTTTTACTCATTAAAATTCCCTCCCAATATTTCAGATAATAATATTTTTATAAATTATGAGTTTTTAATATGTAAAACTCTATTTAACTTACTTATATTATCATTTATACCATTTAATTGATACTGTTAATTGTAATACTAGCACTTATCCTTGTCCACTTTTTTTTACTTTTTCGTGTAAATTTTATTGTACTAGTTATCAATTTATATAATGTTTAATTGATAATCTAATTATATTATTTTCTAAAACTTGCTTATTGTTTAAATTTATACCAACTTTTTTACTTATGTTGTATTTTTTTATTTTACTATACATAGTCTGTTGGAATTTATATTTATATTTTACCAAATTATCTTGTTAATTTTAACCATTTATTTTATTCAAAAATATTACTATTTCGATAAAAAATCATTACTATTTCTATAAAAACATGTTATTTATGTTACTATTTATAATTAGAACTATTTTTACTTATAAAACTTCATAATTCATAATAATTTCGTTATAAAATTTAAAAAAGTTTTAATTGTAACCCATATAAAATAAATACATCATTTATAAGTCATTAGAAATCCAATTTTAAATCAATGTTTTTGATTCTAAATAAAAAAGATGTAGCTAAATTTGCTTTCACACAAATCTAAATACATCTTTAAATTATTTGCTTATAACTAAACAATATAATATTCTATATTCATTTAAATATTTCTATTCAAATTTTAAAGTACAAGTTGAATAATCACAAATAATTGGTAAGTTATCTTTATTTATTTTCAAATTATACAATAAAGACTTTCTTGCCTCTAATTTATTACACGGTGCTTTAAAAGTACCACAATAAATAGGTAACCCGTTCGGATCATTAATTTTAAATCTCATTTCATTTAAATTTAATTCATGGTCATATCCATTTCTTATTATGATTATAGCATCCACATTACCATCTTTATCATTTTCTATCTCTATACAACCATAATCAAAAGTATCTATTCTTAAATCAGGTAACTGATTAATTTTCTCTTTTATAAGCTTCTCATCTTTTCTATTCTCAAACTCAGGTAAATTAATTATTTCAGTTTTAGCTGTAGATTCAACCTTAAATTCAACATTAATTCCTAAAACTAAATTTGCTTCGTGTATATATTCTAAATAATAAATATTTTTCTTATCAAACTTAATAGTATACGGTATTACACTCTTTTTAGGTATAGTTCCCATTTTCTTAAAATCAAACATTTGTATACCTATAACACATTCATCATAAACCAAATGCATAGGCATAACATCAAAATTCAAATCCAAATCTATATTGTTTCTTAAATAAAATTCAACTTCTACATCTTCATCATTTTCAACTATATAATTAACTCTAAAATCAAATTGATTTTCCTCTAAAGGAAATTCTCTATTTAACTTTTCAATATCCTCATTAATCAAACCTCTTTTAAAGTCTGATGTATTATTTTCTACTTCTTTTGTTAAATATAATTTAAGTGTATTCACACAAAAATCCTCCCAGTTTTAAAATAAAAGGCTAATGGATAAGACCCATTAGCCTTTGTTTTAAAAATAAATATTTAATTAATAATTATTTCTTAGCTTCTTTTGCTTTAGCAGCATCTACAGCATCTTTTATTTCTTTTTGCTTGTCAGCAAGTTTTTTAGCAGCTTCATCAGCTTTTGTCTTTTTATCTGCTACTATTTTTGCTTTATCATTAACCTTAGTTTTTGCTTCTGTAACTACTTTAGCTTTTTCATCAGCTGTTGTTTTAGCGTCATCTACAGCTTTTCTAGCAGCTGTTGTAATCTCTGCAACTGATCCTTTTTCAGCAGTCTCTTTTTCTTCTTCTGCTTTTTTTAATGTATCATCAGCAGTAGCCTTTTCTGTTTCTGCTTTTTTTAATGTTTCTTCAGCAGTCTTCTTTTCTGCTTCTGCTGTTTGTAATTCTTTATCAGCATCTTCTTTTGCTTTTTGAAGATCAGCTACTTCTTTAGCTCCAGCATTTTCTGCTCTCTTAGCATAGTCAGCAACAACACTTACTTTAATAGTGTTACTAACTACCTTTGTATTATTGTCATCAACTGCTAATTTCTTTATTAATAATTCAAAACTTCCAGTCTCTTTACCATCTTCTAACTTAATTTCTTGATCTTTATCAAACATATCAGTCTCAAGATTTACATTCTCTGGTGATGCTACTACATAAACACCCTTTGTAATTTGTGCTTTTTCCATAACAGCACCAAATTGATCCATAATTTCTGGATTTAATGCTTTTATAGCATCAACTACTTTAGTTCCCTCTTTAACTGTAACTGCACCTTGCTTTATGTTAACTGTAGTTGCTTTTGAAGCTGTATTTTCAACTTTTATAGTTAATTGCTTAGCTACGAAAGTTCCAACTTTTACTTTTATAGTATAAGTTCCTTCTTTAACTGCGGTTAATTTACCATCTTTAAAAGTTAAAGCATCTTTAGCTTCATTTCCGTCTTTATCTTTAACTTCTATAGTTGCATCAGCTTTTTCTATTGTATTTTTATTTTCATCTAAAGCATAAACTGTTAATGTAGTTTCTTGCTTTGCATCTTTATTATTTTTATTTAAATCTAAAGAAGCAGTTCCAACTTCAACTGAATATGAATCTAAATCGCCAGCTTTAACTAATTCTACTTTTATGCTCTTAGTTATTGTTTTTTCTTCGCCGTTTTCATCATTATATTTATGAGTTAATGTAACTGTGTATAAACCTTCTTCAGCTTTTTCTGCTGATGTTATAGTTACTTTTCCATTTTCAGCTTTAGTAGTTAAATCTTTAACTTCTTCTCCTGCTTGGTTTGTAACTTTTGTATCAAGTTTATCAGCTTTAATTTCTTTAGCATATTGGTCTTTTACTGTATATTCAACAGCAACACCATCTTTTAATGACTTAGATAATTTTAAGCTATCTTTATCTACTGTTATAGTAGCTGCATTAGCTTGAGCTTTTACAGTTATAGCTATAGTCTTTTCAATTTTTCCAGCTTTAACTTTAACATAACCAATTCCTTCTGATACTGGAACAATTGTCTTATCTTTCTTTACTATTACTATATCAGGATTGTAGTTTTTAACCACAGTGTACTCACAATTAGCTAATTCGATTTCTTTACCAAATTGATCTTTAAATGCAACTATTAACTTGTCAGTTTTATTTCCAACTGTTACATATTCTGCTTTATCCTCTGATTTTATATCTGAGAATTTCTTAGCACCATCTTTAGTAACTATTGCACTTGCATCAAATGAAGCTGCTGCTGATTTAGTTACTGTTAACATTATTCCTTTGCTTTCAACAGTTGCATCTTTAGTTGTAAGTGTAGCACTTACCATTACTTTTCCTTCTTTAGCAGAAACTTTTCCTTTTGCATCAACTAATGCAGTGTTTGTTGATTGGAATTTAACTTCATCTTTATATTGACTAGTTACATCTCTACCTAATTTATCTTTGATGATTATATAATCAACAAGATTTACATCTGTTGGAACGTTAGTTGTTGTAAATGCTATTGAAGCAACTTCAACATTTTCATAAGTGAATGCAGCTTTAGTATCTTTAGCTAATTTGTTTCCATTAACGTCAGCAACGTCTTTTATTGAAATTGTATAGTTTCCTTTATTTTCAAAAGCATCAAAAGCAGTTACTTCTGCTGATTTCTTATCTTCTGAAAGTTTAACTTCGTTTATTAATACTCTATCATATTGATCTTTTTCTGGAGCTATTTCAAAGTTTGCAGCAGTTAAATCTTTAACTTCTCTGTTAAATATAACTCTAACTGTGTTATTGTTAACAACTTCAACTTTTTCAACCATTAATGTTTCTGTAGTCTTTTTGAATTCTGTATCATATTTTACTACATAATCTTTAACCGTATCATTTCCAGTTACTGTATTTAACTCATCTAATAGAGTTTGAGCTTTCTTTATATCTTCAGCTTTTAATGATTTTGTAGCAACTTCTGCAGCAGCTACAGCAGCATCTATTTTCTTTTGTTGAACTGTATCTATTGCAACACTGTAAGCGTTTTTAAACTCTTCTGGAAGTGATGCTATATTAGTTCTAGCTGTGTTTATATCTTTTTGAGTTTCAGTTTTTTGACACTCAACGATTGAAGTGTAAGCTACTGTTAAAAATTGTTGTTGAGCCTTGTCCACTATTGATGAGAAAGTTGGTACAGCACTCTCTACAGCAGTTCCTCTTAAAGCGTTTATAGCTGTTCTAGCCGCATTTATGTCTGCTTGAGTTACCTTTTCTAAATCTTGTGTTTTTGTAGTAGCTTCGAAAGCTGCTTTATATAAATCGTCTACGTTTCCTTGATTTCCTACCGCCATTGCAGGTACAGCCATTGCACCTGTTGCTATTGTAGCTGTTAATGCAGCCGTTAAAGTTTTTTGAACTTTATTACTCATATGTAAATTCCTCCTGATTTTTAGATAAATAATATTTATAAAATGAGTTTATTTTTAAACTCCGTTTAACATAATTAATGCTTGTCTAATTTTAGAAACTGTCTTTTATTACTCAAATATTATAAATTTGAGTTTTTATACAATAATTAGACTTTAATTCTATTTAAATACTTATAATACATATTTTATTACATATTTCATCTAATTTAATATAATTATTCAATTAAATTCTTATTTTATATTAACATTTTTTTCTTCTATTAGACTTTAATTATATTTTACCAAATTAGAGGAATAATTTTAACCATTTTTTTCATACAAATTTTTTTACAAATCGACAAATAAATTCAAAATTATCTTTTAAAATATAAGATTTCTATGAATTTTTATAATTATATTATTCTTTTCTTTAATTGGATAAAAATAATATAAAATTCATAATAATACAAATTATTTATTTAATCTTTTTTATTAAAATATTTTCCACAACATTTTAATAATTAAACTTATTAAAATCAAAAAAATTTAACAACTAAAAAAGAAAAGAATTGACATTTTTAGTTATGCTAATTCTTTTCTAAAACTTTTATTATTTGATTTTAATTTTGCTTTCTTTTATCCCTTCGATAACAGCTCGAGCTTTTTTGTTTTTCCCTTTAAAAATGTATTGTGCTATTTTTATTATTCTTGTTATATAAAAATAAAATTTTGAGTAGAGAAATTTTATAGCTTTAGATTTATATCTATACTTATTCATAAATATAATCCTATTTCTTGTGTTCCACTTTACTGCAAAAGGTGACTCTTCTCCCCCTGTTGCAGAACTTACTTTATGATATATTAGTGATTTTGGATTATAATATATTTTATAACCCTTATCTATAAGTTTTGCACAAAAATCTACATCTTCATAATACATAAAATATTCTTCAGGCAAGTTTCCGATCTCATTAAGCACCTGAGTTTTTATAAGCATTAGACATCCCGTTGCAAAAGTTATAAACTTTCCTTGCTCTTCTTTATTTTCATTCTTAAATTTTCCTTGATAGTGATATCCATAAAATTTATTCCAATCAATTTCTCCACCACCATACCAAATGCTATCCTTTTTATCATTATACAAAATTTTCCCCGTTGCAAGTCCTGTATTCTTATCCTCTTCAAAAGATTTTACTAATTCACTTAAAAAATCCTTGCAAACTAAAGTGTCATTATTTAAAAGCAAAATATATTCTGGCGATAACTTTTTAGCATATTCTATTCCAATATTGTTTCCGTAGGCAAAGCCACCATTTTTATTACTACTTATAATATGCAAATTATTTTTGTTTTCTAATTCTCTATATAATATTTCTAAAGAGTTATCCTTAGATTTATTATCTACAATAATAATTTCATAGTTAGGATAATCAATATTATATAAACTCTCTACACATTCAATAGTATCTTTAGGATTATTATAATTTAATAGTATTATACAAACTTTATTATTCATATTAGCACCTTTTTACCTTGTTCATTAAAAACGTAAAAACACCTTTTTTTCTTAAAGCCTCAATAAATAAAACTATAAGAATATTTAAAATTAACACTGGTATTTTTAAAGAGTTTTCAAAAACACTCCACATAAGTATACTAAAAGCATTTGAATAAACTATTATTACACATATTTTAGAAAACTTAGTTCTATTTCTTATTAACCATATTGTAAAATAAGCTAATAGTACATATAAAGCAACATAGACCAATACTCCTATATATCCCATATCTTGCATAGCTTGAGGTATAAAAGATGATACTGTAAGCCCAGCTCTAAATCTTAAATATGCCACGTAAGGAGTTCTACTAAGTAGCCAATCTTTATAAACATTACCTTGTCCAATTATATTAGCAAAAAACTTTATAAAAGGATAAAATAAATTATTAAAATATGTATGATCTATACTTTGGAGCATTAAAGCATTTGCTGCATTTTCTAACGGACTAGTTAAGTATATATATGGCCATAAAAGAACAGTTGGAAAGTAATTGCTAACTCCATAAAACTCTGTTAAAGTTTGATTAAAATGAGTTTTTAAAGCATAGTTCATTCTCAAATTTCCCATATATGAAAAGAAAAATAAAAACAAAATTCCTCCCAAAAATAAAACTCCATAGGTTGTGTAAATACTTTTTTTAGACATATTAGTTTTATTTTTAGATAAATTAAATAACTCGTATATAGCAATAGTTACAAGAATAAATGCTATTGGTCCTCTATTTAAGGTCAATATTAAAGTTCCAACACTTATTAAAACAATAATTATATCTAATATTTTCTTCTTTTCTCTAAAAAGAATATACTTAACTTCTGCACATAAAACTAATAAATATACTATGTATTTGCTCCAATGGAACATCTCTTGTTTATCGACTATTTTAGTTTTATCTGTATTAAATATAACTAATCCAAAATAATAAATGTTTATCATAAAAGTAATTACCGATATTATACAAACTATATTAAAAATTAAAGAATATACCTTGTATGTTTCTTCACTATCATTAATAATCATAAAATCTCTTATCATTCCATCATTTATATATACTTTTTTAGATGCAATATAAAATATTATACATAAAGATAGAACTATAAAATTTATTTCAAGAGTTGGTTTATATAAATTACTAAGCTGTAAGTTATAGCCAGCTATACTTAAAAACCAAAGCATAAGCATAAATTTTATATTATCTATAAACATTATTATTCCAAACTTCTTTAAGGAAACTGCCACAAATAATATAAATAATATAATTTGTATCATACCTATTATATGAAACATAAACTTTTCTGATTTTAAAAATATACTTTTAAAATCTTATCCTTTCTTAATTCTAATATAGTTTTATAAATTGAATCTGTTCTTCTTACGTTAATAAACCATAAATGCTCTTTGCTGTTTTCTTCCAAGAAAATCTTTTTATATTTTCTTTTGATTTTTCTTTTAGTTCTTCTCTTAATTCAGAATCCTTTGCCATCATTTCAATCTTTTCTCTTATGTCTAAAACACTTTTAGCATCAAAAGTTAGTGTAGCATTGTTTGAAACTTCAGGAAGAGATGAATTATCAGAACAAATAACAGTAGTTCCACAAGCCATAGCTTCTATTATAGGAAGTCCAAATCCTTCATATAAAGTTGGATATAAAAAACTTAAAGAATATCCATATAAATCTTTTAAATCTTTATCTGAAACATATCCTACAAAATTAACTTTATGTTCTATGTTCAGTTCTTTACATAAAAGCTTTAATCTTTTTATATAATCAGAATCTTTACCAACTACGACAAGTCTACAATCATCTATATCTTTAAATGCTTTTATAACTATGTCTAAATTTTTATGTGGGTAAGATGCTCCTACCATTAACATATACTTATAATTTATGTTATATTTTTTAAGAATCTCTTCATTTAGATTCTTTTTATTAAATAAACTTTCATCATATCCATTATATATAACTTCTATTTTTTCTTCTGGTACATTATAAAATTTAAGCAAATCTTTTTTAGTATTTTGAGATATACAAACTATCTTATAAGCTTTTTTTATTAAAAAAGGCATTAGATATTTATAATATCTATATTGATGCTTTGCAACCTCTGGATAATACATAGGTATAAAATCATGAATAGTCATTACTTGTTTAGATTTTGAAAACAAGCAAATATATTGAAAAGGATGGTATAATATATCATCTTTTGAAACTTTAAATGGTAGTATAAATTGAGTCCATAAAAGCCTCATTATTCCACCTATTTTCTTATAACTAGGCTTAACAAGATTAGTTATTTTTTCAGTCTTTACCCCCTCTATTTCAACTGGAGAAAATGTAATTATGCTTTTATCTAGCTTTACCATTTCTTTTATTACATTTTTAGCATATATACCAAGCCCTGTTGGTCTTTCATGTAATATACTAGCATTAATTACAATCCTCTTATTTTTCATGTTTTCTTAACTCCTTTATTTGCTCTTCACAATCCTTATTAACTATAACTATTTCATTATCTGTTTCTATAACTATAAGATTGTTTACTCCCACTAGGTGTATTTTTTTCTTAGTGTTTACTATGTTACTTTTGCTATTAATAGTATTTACATTGCCTATTATAAAATTCCCATTATTATCTTTATTTTCACATCTTTTAAGGCTTGCCCAAGTTCCTAAATCATCCCATCCAAAATCAGATGGTATTACATATATGTATTTTGCTTTTTCCATAATTCCATAATCAACAGATATAGGGTCAACATCCTTATACTTTTCTTTTACTTCATCATATTCAGTATTATATGTTATTGCTATCTCTTTAACAACATCATAAGTTTTAGGTAAAAACTCTCTCGTCAGATTGCATATTTCAGATAACTTCCAAATGAATATTCCTGAATTCCACAAATATTTTCCATCTTCTATATAAACCCTTGCTTTTTCTAAAGAAGGTTTTTCTGTAAAATTATCAACCTTTTTTATGTCATAGCAATTTATATTTTCACAAGTTTCACTAAATTTAATATATCCATAGCCAGTGTCTGGTCTACATGGCTTTATCCCTATTGTAACAATAGCCTCGTTATGTTTATCTATAAATTTATTTGCAGTATTAATAGTTTCTCTAAATTTTTCTTCATCTATAACTAAATGGTCTGATGGTAATACAGCTAAAGTTACATCTCCATAATATTGTTTTATTATAAAAGCCGACAAAGCTATACAAGGCGCTGTGTTTTTACCTTCAGGTTCTAATATAATATTTCTATTTGGCAAGTCTGGTATATTCTCTTTAACTAATTCTTTATATTTTTCATTTGTTATTATGAATATTCTCTCTATAGGTATAAGTTTTTTCATTCTATCAACAGTTAATTGAATCATACTTTTTTCACCTAACAGATTTAAAAATTGTTTAGGTCTATCCTCTGTTGACAATGGCCAAAACCTTTTTCCTTTACCCCCTGCCATAATCAAAGCACATAACATATAATTAACACCTTCTTTTATAATTAAGTAAATTTAAAAGTTTTTTAATATCGTCTCTAAAAAATAATATTAATATTAAAGAGAAAAATACGAAATAAATCAACATACCACTATACCAATTAAAATTTTTAGTAACTAATAGAAAAATAAAAATAACTATACACTCTAAAATATGAATTGAAAATAAATTTATTTTAAACTTCCTCATAAAATAAAAATCAGAATATAAACCCCATAAATAAAAAGCTATCAAAGATGAATATGCTACTGCTATTACTGTTTTAAAACTTATTACTGCTATTATTATAGTTAATATAGAAATAATTCCTGCTATAATATTATTTATTGTGTAGTCTTTTTGTAATTTTAATGTTTTATAAAAATTTGCTGATACTACATTTATCTGTGCATTTATTAATATTGTTGGAAATATTATTTCAGTTATCCTTAATGCATTAGTATATTTAGGTATAAACTTTATAACTATAATCTTAAATATAAAGTATGCTATTAATGAAAATCCAACTATTATGAAAATAAATTTTTTTAATTTAATATAGTTACTTCTTATATTATCATTAGATGCTCTACTTAAATAAGGATATATAAACATTGTTATCGCATTTATTATTAAGTAAAACATAGCAAGTAATGATGCTGCAAATGAGTACATTGCAAAATCATCTATAGTAAAAAATCTATCTACGCAAAATCTATCTACTCCAATTATAAATATCCCCATGAAGTTTCCTATCATAACTAAAAAACCTATAAAGAAATTCTCTTTTATATCATTTCTTATATTCTTTAAATTTTCCTTTTCCCCAACTATTAAATCTTTATATTGTTTAACGTATATGCAGAAAATAATTAAATTTACTAATGTTTGAAGTAAAATGAAATATAATGCATTATCTTTATTTACAAAAAAGTATGAAAAAATTCCTAATATATATATTGTTTTAGCGACTATTAAATTAAAGGAATAATTTTTAAACTTTTTAGTTATTTGACTAACATAATCAAAATAATATATTAAATTTTGTATTATTAAATTTATAGCTAAAAATATAAATATTATCTTTCGTTCAATACTATTAGTTGCACCTACTAATATAAATGATAATATTAAAGCTACTATTATTTCTAATAACAACAAAAATCTAAAGTATGTTCTAAATTTCTTTTTAGGTAAATCTTCATAATCATAATTTCCGTACTTTATGTATATACCATCACAAAACCCAAAATGAAATACACCTATATATCCTAAATAAAAAGTGAATAATTTAAAATAAGCATAACTTTCAATAGATAACATCTTAGGAATAAAAAATGTTGCTAAAACTCCAGATAGTAAACTTATTATATTTGCAGTTAAAGTATAAAATAAATTTTTAACCTTAGATGATTCATGATTTTTAGTCATAATCTCTCCTTATAAACTTTTTAATATTCTAATAAAGAGAGTAAGCATACAAATTGATGACATTACTCTCTTTCATAATTTTATTTACTAACAAGTAGTATGTCTCTTTGAGCAAAATAATCCCATAATAATTAATACTATAAAATAAAACCATATGGTTGGGTTGAAATGCCACGGCATAAAGAAACAGAATATTAAACAATATGTCAGTATATAATCCATTAAACTATTTAATGTTATCTTAGCTTTCATAACAGCTATATAGAAAAGTGAGTATATCATTCCTAATATAAAAGGAATTGCTAACACTCCAAAATAACCAAAATCAAAGTAAACATCAGATAGATATGTTGATGTCGTAAAGTTTTCGTTAGTTATATACTCACTTTTATAACTATAATCTATATATTTCTTTGTGTTAGTAAAGGCTAATATAGGAAAAGCCATATTTTTACCACATTGAAAATCATCGAAATTTTCTACTATGTTTCTTAAATTTTCAAAATTCATAGTAAAATATAAGTAAGGTTGTATTAATAAACTATTTGATTTACTCTCTATTCTTGCTGCATGTTTTATGTAATCAACATTTTGATTTCTAAGTTTCCCTGATGCTGAAAAAATAAGCATACCTGCAATCGAAAAAGAGATTATGAACTTCATTTTTATTTTTCTATATAAGTAATGATATGCTATTATACATACAACAACTTCAAATATAGTAAGTTGTCTTGAAACTATTAAGATTGGAACTATAAAACTTATTATATTTAATACTATTATATGTTTTTTTCCTCCTAATTTTCTATATATCATTGTTAAAGGAGGTATTAAACTTATTGATACCACTAAATAATGTATTCCACTTATGTGAAAGTTTTTATAGGCTCTCATATCTTTACTTAGCAAAGGTAAATATCCTAATATTAAAACTTCAAATATTAATGCTAATATAGAAATAATTAACAATATAATCATTGCAATGTATAATCTATCTACATCAATACTTCTATTTTTTGAAGCTTTTTGCCCTTTATTTTTTATAATTAAATATCCTATTACAAAGCTAATATATGCTGTTAGTACAACTAACCACATGTACCAACTCCAACTATATTGATCTTTACTCATTTTAAAACAAGATAGTCCTGCTGAGCCAAGCCAAAAAACTGTATATATAGCTAATGGATTAAATGTATCTTTTGAACCGAATATAAAAAATCCTATTATTGAACCACCAATTAATAATGTTCCTCCAACTTGATCTATACTATAATTGAAAAAACATAATACCGAAGCCATTATTGTTAATATAGCTATTAGCGATAGAAAGATTGCTTTATATACAAAGTTCTTTTTTGATTCATACATCAAAAATTCCTCCATTACTTTATTAAGAAGTTAATATCGGTTATTTTTCCGTTTAATCTCTCTTCTAAAATCTTTTTCTTACCTAACATTTTTTGCTTTAAATTTTTAGCTTGCTTATAATATTTTAGGTTAAATCTTTCAAATAATAAACTGTATCCTAAGAATGCTACTTGTCTTTTCATAATACTAAATCTATTTTTAGAACTAAACCCATTAATATCATTTTTGTATGACATAAGCAAATGATTTCTAAAGGATATTCCTCTTAAAAATTCTGATTGAGTTTTTCTATGCTTTATAAAAGAAATCACTCCACCCTTAGTACTTCCAAGACCTCTTCCATGATAAGCTATAGCTTTTGGATAATACATATTTTTAAATCCTGCTAAATTTAATCTCCAAGATAAATCTATATCTTCTTTATATGCAAAAAAGTCCTCATCAAAATATTCTCCATCAACTTCAACTGTATCTAATGCACTTTTTCGATACAATGGAGCTGCTCCACATACACCAAATATTTGTTCAGTTCTATCATATTGACCTTTGTCTTCTTCATTTTGACCTCTGTCAATACATCTAGTACTTTTATACATAACAATTCCAGAACTATCTATTACTTTTAATTTTTTATCTGTTTTAAAATCATATTTTAATAATTTTCCAGATAAGGCAGCTATTTTTTCATCTGCACTTATAAAGCCATACATTTTTTCAATAAAATCTTTCTCCATTATGATGTCTGGATTTAATATCATAACATATTTTCCATGAGATAATTTTATTCCTTGATTTGCAGCGCCTGCATAACCATTATTAACTGCATTTTTTATTATATTAAAATTTTTATTTTTAAATTCTTCGCAAAAATACTCATATGAACCATCTTTTGATTCGTTATCTATAAATATAACTTCAAAATTTTTATATGACTGTTCTAAAATAGAATCTACACATCTTTTTAAGTAAGATTTATTATTGTAATTTATTATTACTAAACTTATTAAATCGCTCAATTACAGCCACCCTTTACTTTAAACCATACATCTTGTCATAATATTTTTGATATTCACCTGAAGTTACATGTTTCATCCATTCTTGGTTATCTAAATACCACTTTATTGTTTTCTTGATTCCAACTTCAAAAGTTGTTTCTGGATACCAACCTAATGCTTCCTTAATTTTTGTTGGGTCTATTCCGTATCTTCTATCGTGACCTTTTCTATCCTCAACATGTTTTATTAAGTCTTCTGTAATTTCTTTATCCACATTTTCATTTAAGTAGCTTATAACAGTTTTAACTATTTCTATGTTAGTTCTTTCATTGTGTCCACCAACGTTATAAACTTCACCTAAAACCCCATTTCTAACTACCATATCAATTGCTTTGCAATGATCTTCAACATATAACCAGTCTCTTACGTTTAATCCATCACCATATACAGGTAAGTCTTTATGCTGTAAGCAATTGTTTATTAGAAGTGGGATTAATTTTTCTGGGAAGTGATATGGACCATAGTTATTTGAACATCTTGTTATGTTTATTGGCATTTTATATGTATCTCCATATGCCTTAACCATTAAATCTGCTCCAGCTTTACTTGATGAATATGGACTATGTGGGTCAAGTGGTGTAGTTTCCATAAAGTATCCTATATCTCCTAATGAGCCATAAACTTCATCTGTTGAAACTTGATGATACTTAACTCCTTCTTTCCATTCATCATTAACAAACCATGCATTTTTAGCACAATTTAATAAATTAACTGTTCCTAAAATATTTGTTTTAGCAAATACTTCTGGCTCTTTTATACTTCTATCAACATGTGACTCCGCTGCAAAGTTTACTAAATAATCTATATCATATTTCTCAAATAAACCTTCAACTAAATCTTTATCGCAAATATCCCCTTGAACAAATATATAGTTAGGATTGTTTTTAACATCTTTTAGATTTTCTAAGTTTCCTGCATATGTTAATTTATCTAAATTTATTATTTTAACATCATCATATTTATTAAGCATGTATAATACAAAATTTGAACCTATAAATCCTGCTCCACCTGTAACTAGATAAGTTTTCATTATATTCTCTCCTTTATTTTACCTTATACTCAAAAGGTACATCTAATTCTTTTAATTTCTTTTGAACTTTATCTTTTTCTGATAATAATATTTCTTCTATTCCATCTAAAGGCCATTCTATTCCTATCTCTGGATCATTCCATAAAACTCCACCATCAAATTCTGGTGCATAAAAATCTGTACATTTATAGTTAAATATTGCTGTATCTGATAAAACTAAAAATCCATGTGCAAATCCTTCTGGAACATAGAATTGTTTCTTATTTTCATCTGATAAAAGTACACCTTCCCATTTTCCAAAAGTAGGTGAACCCTTTCTTAAGTCTACTGCAACATCAAAAACTTCTCCTTGAGTTACTCTAACAAGTTTTCCTTGAGTGTGTTTAGTTTGAAAATGAAGTCCTCTTAAAACTCCTTTTCTTGACTTTGATTCATTATCTTGAACAAACTCCATAGTAAGTCCAGCTTCAAAAAAATCTTTCTTACTATAAGTTTCCATAAAGTATCCTCTATTATCTCCAAATACTTTAGGTTCTATTATATATAAATCTTTTATACTTGTTTCTTTAAAAGTAAAGTTACCCATTATCTTCATCACCTTTTTTATTTTGTAGCAGCTACTTCTTCCATAGCTTTTTTACATTCTAATTCTTCTACTACATCAACTAAGTATTTTCCATATCCTGTTTTCATTAACGGTTTAGCTAATTCCATAACTTTTTGAGTTGTTATCCAACCTTTTCTGTATGCAATTTCTTCTAAACAAGCTATATATGTACCTTGTGTATTTTGTACTGCTTCAACAAAGTTTGATGCTTGAAGCATAGATGCATGTGTTCCTGTATCAAGCCATGCCATTCCTCTACCTAAAAGGTTAACTTTTAAAGTTCCCTCTTCCATATATATTCTATTTAAATCTGTTATTTCAAGTTCTCCTCTATCTGAAGGTTTTAGCCCCTTAGCTTTTTCTATAACTGAATTATCATAGAAATATAAACCTGGAACTGCATATTTTGATTTTGGTTTTTCTGGTTTTTCTTCTAATGAAATTACCTTACCATCTTTATCAAACTCTACAACTCCAAAGGCTTTTGGATTTTGAACATAATATCCAAATACATATGCTCCTTTTTCTAATTCAGCAGCTCTTTTTAAATGGTCGCTGAAGCTTTGTCCATAAAAAATGTTATCCCCAAGTATCATAGCTACACTGTCATTTCCTATGAATTCTTCTCCTATTATAAATGCTTCTGCAAGACCATTTGGCTTTTCTTGAATAGCGTATTCTATATTTAATCCAAGGTCAGATCCATCTCTAAATAATTCTTTAAAGTTAACTATATCTCTTGGTGTTGATATTATTAAAATATCTTTTATTCCTGCTAACATAAGTACTGACATAGGATAATATATCATTGGTTTATCATATATCGGCACCATTTGTTTTGACATTGCTTTTGTAACTGGATATAATCTTGTTCCTGATCCACCTGCTAAAATAATTCCCTTCATAACTGTAATTACCCTCCTAATTATCTTTTACCCAATATTTTTTATTTAATGATGATTTTACAATAAATTTCTTAGACAGTTTTTTATACTTCTTTCCTAAAAAACTCCCTATAAATCTAGTACCAAAATTCGGCAAAATATTAAACATTACCTTGAAATTTTTTTCTTGTACTGAACGTTTAAATACGTATTTAGCTAATTCTTTACCGCTTTTATTTCCTTTATAATTTAAAAATTGAGGATTTTGCATAAAAAATACCCCAGTATCAAAATATCTATTATAAAGTTGTTCTAAAGTAAAGATATGTGAATGATATATTTCTGAATCTGAACAGTATTTTATTCTATATCCAGCATCTATTATTTTGTGAGCTATATACATATCTTCATTAATTATAAGATTTTTATTATCATATCCATTTAATTTTTTATACACAGATGCTTTTATTGCTGAAGATGCATCTGAATAAAAGAATGTCATAAGACCATACTTTTCTATATCTTTTTTTGATACAATCCTTGATGACTTTGGATAATTTTTTTCTCTTATGTATTTTTCTATTGTATTATTAGTACAAAGCTGTCTACTAAAACTAGCTTCACATTCATCTTTAATTATTGGTCCTATTAAATTCTTTAACCATTGATTGTTTTTCATAATTACATCTTGGGAAATAAAAACAATAATATCTCCATCTGATTTATATGCCATCATTTCTCTAGTTTTACTATGTGAAAATTCTATTGATTCTATAATAATATAATTTGCATTTAACTCTTTTAAAAATTCTTCTGTCTTATCTTTAGATTTAGTTAAGACATAACGAATTTCAATTTCTTCATCTGAATACTTTTCTTGCTTTAATAAGTTATTATTTAATTGCTTTATATAATTTTCAGCATTATATAAAGGACATATTATAGATACTTTCATCTACATTGCTCCTTCTTTTTTTATAACTGATAAAAAAGTTTTAACAATTATCTTAAAATCTAATAATGTTGATCTATTATCTATATAATACATATCCATTTTAACTCTTTCCTCATAAGTAGTATCACTTCTACCATGAGCTTGCCAGTATCCTGTTAATCCTGGTTTTACACTAACTAATTTATCTATATATCTACCATATTTAACTTTTTCTTTTTCTACTATGGGTCTTGGTCCTACTATACTCATATTACCTATAATTATATTTAATAATTGTGGCAGTTCATCTAAGCTAGTTTTTCTTAAAAAATCTCCAACTTTTGTTATTCTTGGATCGTTTTCTAACTTAAAATTCTTTTCAAATTCAGCTTTCTGTTCTGGTGTAAAATTATTAAACACCTCTGCTGCATTTGTTACCATAGATCTAAATTTATAGACCTTTATTATCTTACCATCTTGTCCAATTCTTTTGTGCCCAAAAATAATTGGTCCTTTTGAATCTATTCTTATAGCTATAGCTATTATAAGAAAAACTGGTAAAAATAAAACTAAAGCTAAACAAGAACATATTAAATCTATAGTTCTTTTTAAAATATTGTATAATATTTTGTCACTATGATTATCATGTTCATGGTTGTAATCTAAAGAATTACCTTTCACACTCTCTAATTTTGCCATTTTAATTTTCCTTTCAATTTTATACTATAAAAAACACACAAATTATATCCATAATAGCAAATATTAATTGTAATAACAAATATTATTATAATTATTAATGCATATTTTGTAAACTAATATACATTTTTCTTTTATTAAACAGGAAAATCTTTACCTATTTTTAAAATTATACAAAACATGTAAAACAATTTCGTTTATATGTTAATTTTTTATCCTTTAAATTTTCATAAAAAAAAAGTTATAATAAAATAACTCATTATAACCTTTCTTTTTATGTATATATTTTCTTTATTTATTGAAAATAAATTTATTTATAGCGTATGCAACACCATCTTCTTCATTTGTTTTTGTTATGTAATTTGCTATTTCCTTTAATTCTGGAAATGCATTACCCATAGCTATACCCATACCTGCAAATTCTACCATGTGTGCATCATTACCAGCATCTCCCATAGTTATAACATCCTTAGGATCTATATCTAAATGATGGCATAACATTTCAACGCCAACACCTTTATTTACTTCAGGATTTAAAAACTCACAGAAAAAAGGTGCACTTTTTACTATTGTGTATTTCTTTCTTATATCTTCTGGTATTTTTGCCATTGTTGCATCTATAGTTTCAGGCTCGTCTACTATCATTACTTTTATGATTTCTTCTTCATCATCAAAAGCATTAAAGTCACATACAGTAACTGGAATTCCATTAATTTTTCCTTCTAATTCTGTATATTTTGTTATTACTGGAGTTATACATCCATCTTTTGAAAAAGCATGAATGTTAATTCCTAATTCCTTGCTTAATTTATATACTTCTTTAAGATTGCTACCTTTTAATCCTTTTCTTGATATAACCTCTTTGCTCTTTGTTTTTTGAACTTGAGCACCATTGAAGCATATAACAAAATCATCTTCACCATACATATCTAACTCATTTAAATATGGTTTTAATCCATCTAAAGGTCTTCCTGAAGCTAGTACAACTTTTACACCTTTTTCTCTAGCTTCAGCTATAGCTTTCTTTGTTGCTTCTGATATTGTTTTATCTTCTCTTAATAGAGTTCCATCCATATCTAATGCTATTAATTTATACATAAAATCGTATCTCCCTAAATTTTATTATTTAACATAATTTATTGTACTTTTTTAAAATAAAATAATCAATGATTTAAATTTGGCACTAATTTATTAATGTATTTAATCTAATGTTACATACTTAATACTTAACAGTAAGTTTTACTGTTTAATTTTATAAGAATTATATTCTACATTATTTCGCTAGTTAATTTAAAAGTAAAAAGAGTTTATAAGCAAATTTATGCAAAGTTACATAAAACAAATAAATCACTCTAACTTTTAACACTAAAATTAGAGTGATTTATTTGTTTTATATTTCTGTACTCATTGTAAAGAATTTAAATTTAGCTCTTCTTTTAAATTCTTCTCCAGATTTTAATAATGATACTTCTTTAAAAGCTTCATCAATTCCAATAGTTGGGTTTTGAGTTTCAAAAGAAATGCCCCTTCTTATTTCATTTGATGTGTCATCTTCAAATTCTTTGGTCTCTCCATAATTTTGTGTATATATAACTATAACTGGAGAATCTGTTGAAACATCCATAACCCTACCTGACTTTTCATCACATAATGTAGCATTAATGCTTTTTTTATCTGATTCATTGAGTTCCCATGGATGATCATATCCTTTAGCTATATTAATTTGTGGATCATCATCATTTATTTCTTTGCCTATTTTCTTTAAATTCCTAAAATCAAACGGAGTTCCATCTACATTAGAGATTTCTCCACTTAGTGCCATGTTTTCAGATAGTTTATAATATCTATCTGCATGTATTTGTAAATATTGACCTTCTATACTTTCTTTATTATTTCCACTTAAATTAAAATAAGCATGATTAGTTAAATTCACCAATGTATCTTTATCTGATTTAGCATAATAGTCAATTATAAATGTATTATTATTTTCTAATATATACTTTACTTCTACATCTAAATTTCCTGGAAGCCCCTCTTCCATATCTTTAGAAGTTAAATTCATTTTCAATATTATTTTATTATCTGATTCTTCAATATTACAATCCCAAAATCTTCTTGAAAAATTTTCTATTCCACCATGAATATTATTATCACCATTATTTATAGGAAGATTATACTCTATATTATCTATTGTAACTTTTCCTTTATATATTCTCCCTGCAGTTCTTCCAAGGATAGCCCCTAAATAACTATTACAATTTTCATAGCTTTTTACATCTTTAAAACTTAATATTACATTTTCAAAGTTACCTTTCCTATCTGGAACTAAAATTTCTTTAATAATTCCACCATAATTTAAAACAGTAACTTTCATATTATTATTGTTTATAAGTTCATATTCTAAAACCTCTTCACCTTTTATTGTTCCTAATTTTTTTATATCACACCTCATAATTTCGCCACCTTTTATAATGTATTTATTTAAATCATATTTTACTATTTATTTTATTTAATTACAATATTTAACAGATAAATATATTATAAACATTAGTATTTTGTGCTTTAATTATTTTTGTTGTGGATTTTTCTATGAAAGGTTAAAATAATATAGGTATTCTTGATATTTCTAAGTTATATTACATTTTAAGTGCTATTTTACTTAAAAAAATTGTGTAATATGGCTATAATTAAGATATAAATTAAAAGCAATATTAAAATATAAAGAGAGGTACATTTTGTGAGTGATTTAATAAATCAAATTGAAAAAAGAAGAACATTTGCGATTATTTCTCACCCTGATGCTGGTAAAACAACATTAACTGAGAAATTTCTTTTATACGGAGGTGCCATAAGACTTGCCGGTTCTGTTAAAGCAAGAAAGGCTTCTAAGCATGCTGTTTCTGACTGGATGGAAATCGAAAAACAAAGAGGTATTTCTGTTACTTCATCAGTTATGCAATTTAATTATGATGGATATTGTATAAATATACTAGATACTCCTGGTCACCAGGATTTCTCTGAGGATACATATAGAACTCTTATGGCTGCTGATAGTGCTGTAATGGTTATTGATGCTGCTAAAGGAGTTGAAGCACAAACTAGAAAACTATTCCAAGTTTGTGCATTGAGGGGTATTCCAATATTTACTTTTATAAATAAGATGGATAGAGAAGCACAAGATCCATTTGAGTTATTAGAAGATATTGAAAGAGAACTTGGAATAAAGTCTTATCCTATTAATTGGCCTATAGGCTCTGGTAAAGACTTTAAAGGAGTTTATGAAAGAAAAACTAATACTATTCAAGCTTTTGATGGTGGAGATCATGGTCAAACTGCTGTTGAATCAGTTTCTGGTGATGTTTCTGACCCTATATTTAATGAGTTACTTGGTAGTGCTCTTCATGACAAGCTTATGGAAGATATTGAACTTTTAGATTACGCTGGAGATGATTTTAACCTAGATAAAGTTAGATCTGGAGATCTTACTCCTGTATTCTTTGGTTCTGCTTTAACAAACTTTGGTGTTGAACCATTCTTAAAGGAGTTCTTAGAACTTACATCTTCTCCATTGCCAAGAAATTCTAATATAGGAGAAATAGACACTTTTGAAGAACCATTTTCTGCATTTGTATTTAAGATACAAGCTAACATGAATAAAGCTCATAGAGATAGAATTGCTTTTATGAGAATTTGTTCTGGTAAGTTTGAAAAAGGTGTTGAAGTTAACCATGTTCAAGGTGGAAAGAAAATTAAGCTTGCTCAGCCTCAACAATTCTTAGCTCAAGATAGAGAAATTGTTGAAGAAGCTTATGCTGGAGATATTATCGGTGTATTTGACCCAGGTATATTCTCAATTGGAGATACTTTATGTGTAAATCCTAAAAAATTTAAATTTGAAGGAATTCCATCCTTTGCTCCAGAGCATTTTGCTAGAGTTAGACCTGTTGACACTATGAAAAGAAAACAATTTATTAAAGGTGTTACTCAAATAGCTCAAGAAGGAGCTATACAAGTGTATAAAGAAATTCATGTTGGAATGGAAGAAATAATCGTTGGTGTTGTTGGTATTCTTCAATTTGAAGTTCTTGAATATAGATTAAAGAATGAATATAATGTTGATATTAAAATGGAGAGACTTCCATTTAGATATGTTAGATGGATTGAAAATGATCCTATTGATATGGATTCACTTAACCTTACATCTGATACTAGAAAAGTTAAAGATCTTAAAGATAGAAACCTTCTTATATTCCAAAATGACTGGGGTATTAGCTGGGCACTAGATCATAATAAAGACTTAGTTCTTTCATCAATATCTAAAGGTGAGTAATTAGTGACGATGCTATAAATTTTATTAAATTAGGGTTGCCTAATTGGCAACCCTTAAACTTTACATTATATCGTATTACTTTTATAGCATAGCTCCATTTGAACCTATTTTATATCCTTCTATTATTGTATTATTAGCCATGTCTCCTCCTAAATAAAAATAATACCATTTTCCATTTATATACTTCCATCCTGTTTGCATAGCACCTGATTCATTCATATAGTACCAAAGACTACCTATTTTAATCCATCCTGTTTCCATTGCACCAGAGGAATTCATATAATAAAACTGTCCATTAATTTGTTTCCAACCTGTTTGCATAGTACCATCAGAGTTTAAATAATACCAGTTTTCTCCACTTTTAATCCATCCTATTTCCCTATCACCTGATTGATTCATATAATACCAATTATTATTTATATATATCCATCCTGTAAGCATTTCTCCATTTTCACTTAAATAGTAACATTTTCCATTAGTTTCTTTTAACCATCCAGTTTTCATGCTTCCATCTTGGTTTAAATAATACCATTTTCCATTTATATTTTTCCAACCAGTTTGCATAGCTCCATTTAAGTCCATATAATACCATTGTCCATTGATTTCTTGCCATCCAGTTGTATTTTTTCCATCTTTAATATAATACCATTTTGAATCTTTTTGTTTCCATCTAGATCTATTATTAAAATCATCTACTATATTATCTATCTTATCTTGTCTCTTTTGTATTCTATTATCTATTTTATCAATTGTATTATCTAACTTACCTTGATTTTCATCTATTTTATTTGATATATTATCTACAGTTCTATCAACTCTATTTCCTACTTTGTCTATAGTTTTGTCAATTCTATTACCCATTTTATCAACAGTTTCACCTATACTAGTATTAACTTTATCTGTTATTTTGTTTATAGTATCTGTAATTTTATTTTGATTTTTATCTATTATTTCATCTATTTTATCATTTACTTTATTTATCTTTTTATCTATCCTAGCACTTATCTTATTTTTAATATTATCTAAGTTAATTATTTTTTCAATATTTGATGAATTTTCTTGACTCTTATTGTTTTCTTCAGCTTGTACACTAATTGTTGAAGAAAAAGTTATAAAAGTTATCACTAAAGCTATACTGAATGCTATTTTAATAAATCTATTCATTTTTAACCACCTCTTACTATTTATTCTAAAAACAATAAATAGCAATGTCAAATTTTCAAAAGAAAAACTCTCTTAATAAGATATCTTGAAAAGAGAGTTTTTTACTTATATTCATTTATTTCAAAATAAATTTTTCAACTACTTTAGCTACCCCATTATTTACATTAGTATCTGTTGTATAATCAGCTTTTTCTTTTATATACTCTTCTGCATTACCCATAGCAACACCAAGTCCAGCATATTCAATCATTGAAATATCATTTTCTCCATCTCCTATACAAATTATCTCTTCTCTTTTAATTTTTAATTTTTCAGCCAATATTCTAACCGCATTACCTTTAGTTGTTCCTTTTTGCATAACTTCAAGATTACCTCTCCAAGAACTTACTAACTCAAAATTTTCCCCTTCTGATAATTCTTTTCTTGCAGATACTAATTTTTCTTCTTCCCCAAACATTATGCATTTTAAAATTTTACCCTCATTATTTTTAAATCCAACTTTAAAATCATCAACCAATTGAATTTTTACTCTTCTATCCTCAGGTAAATTTTTATTCATCATAACATATCCATGCGTTTCAGGTAACTCTTTTTCTGTTATTACAGAATCATAGGTATTAAAATACCCTAATAAATCATACTTTTTTATTACCTTATATATAAATTCTAATTGTTCATTTTCTAATATTGACTCATATATAACTTCATTTCTATCTTTTTCTCTGATATATGCACCATTAGCTGAAATTATTGGAGCTTCAACACCCACTAAATCTGCATAAGCTTTAGCAGATGTAAACAGTCTACCTGTTGTTATAGCTACCTTTACACCTAATTTGCTTGCTTTCTTTAAAGCATTTTTATTATCTTCACTAACTTCGTGATTTTCTCCTAATAATGTTCCATCCATATCAGTACATATTAATTTATATTTCATAACTTCACCTTTCCTTGGTTATTAATTTTACATATTGGAAATATATACTATAACATTATATCAAATAACACTAATATTTTTTGCTGAACTCTAAATTTTATTACACTCAAATTCCAATTAATAAAAAGAAAAGTTCTCTTATAATAAAATTTTCATTACTCAAAATAAAAAAGATTAGATTCTACATTTAAAATAATAAAATCCAATCTTTTATAACCGTATACTATTTATAGTTTTAAAATTTTATTTAAATTTATAATTATCTAACTTTAATAATCTTTTAAACTATACATCTAATCTCCATAATCCATGTATATTACAATATGCTCTTACAACAAAATTTTCTTCTATTACATTAAAAATTGCTTCTGGTTTATCACCAGCTTTTAAATTTTTTCTATAAACATTGTTTTCTGTTGTTATTTCAATCCATTCTATATAATGCTCTGGAATTGATGGATGTTCCTTTGCACCTATTTTAACTTTTATTCCATTTTCTATTTTTTCTACAACTGGTACATGTTTTTCTGCAACTTCTGGATTAGTATTTTCTTTAAGTTCAGTCATTGGTTTACCACAACAACTTAACATACCTATATTTTCATTAGGAGTAGTTATTTCTATCACACTTTTACATCCATCACATCTAAATAGTTTGTTAGCTTTAATCATAGTAAAGTTCCTCCTTAAATAAATAATAATTTTTTATAATCCTTTAAACTTATTATTATCTTTATTTAAACATTTATTTAAAACTGTTTATTATATTTTTTTAATTTTTTACCATTTGTTTTTTTGTTTAAAATATAAATCTATTTATTCATATTTTAATATGTTTTAACTATATTATCTTTAATAATTTTAAATCTTTTTCACATACTATAGTTATACTACTTTCATAACAAAGGAGTGGTTAAAATGAAAAAACAAAAAGCATTTTATTTACCTGAAGTAAGAGATACTTACACTGTAAATGAGCAAGAATTAAAATCTTATTCACCTAATAGTAAAACTTGCATTAAAACTCCTAATCCCACTAAAGATGACATAGCTTGTAATAATATTGCTACTGCAGAATTTGATTATACTGACAAAAGCTTATATAAATAAGCGTACTGTTTTTATTATTAAAGATTTAGTATTTAAATTATGTATCTCTAAAATTTTTTTAAATGAAACCATTTTAAATTTATTCTTAAAATATATTTGTTAATTTTTAGAATCTTATTTTACGTAAAAAAGGATTTGTTAATAGATTTTTGTTTTTCTATCAACAAATCCTTATGTTATTTTTATTTTTCATCTTTTTTATTTTTATCACTTTTTTCTCTGAATCTTTTAGTAAAATAATATTCAGTTGCCATAACTATACCTACTATTCCAATCAATATAATAATAGCTTGTATAGACATAAATTCCTCCTAATAAAATTGCTAAAAGATTATATAATCTTACAAAAAATAAATTCAGTATCACCTATTCTTATTACATCTCCATTTTTCAAAAGTTTAGGTTCTTGTATTAAGTTTTCATTTACATACGTTCCAGTTGAAGATTTTAAATCTTGAATAAAGTGTCCATTTTCATTATTTTTTATAATAGCATGACTAGAGCTTACTTTATTTTCACTAATTATAACCATATTATTATCAGCTCTACCTATAGTTGTATTGATGTTTTTTTGAAGTTGAATTTTACTTCCAAAATCATTACCTTTTCTTACAACTAACATAACTAAATGTTCTATTTTAGAATTGATTATTTTATCCTTAATCCAATCATTATTATCAAATTTATCATTTGCATTTTCTTTAGAATTAATATTAGATTTATAAGTATTAAAATTCATAACTTTATGTTCTTTAATTTCTTTTTCAGTTACTTTGCTAAGTCCTTCATTATTTTTTTTATCTATTAAATTTAGTTGAATATCTCTACTTTTAAATTCTTTTATAGACTCCTCTAAAAATTTTACATTTTCTTTTAACTCTTCTATGTTTACTTTTTCATGTAATTCTGCTTTTAATGCTTTGTTTATTTCATTTTCTAAACTTTGGGTTAATTTAAATTTCATTTCCTCTTCTATTTTGTCTTTTTGAATCATTTGTTCTTTAAGTGCTTTGCTTAACTCTAAATTTAAATCTTCTCTAAACTTAATTTTCATTTCAGCTTCAATTTCATTCTTTAGTTTTTCATCTATCTCATCCTTCTTAAGTGGTGACTTAAAAATTAATAAGGATATAATTACTCCCAAAGCAACTCCTATCAATAATAAAAAAGCATCTTGCACCTATCCTACACACCTTTCAATATTTATAGCTCCTACTTCTATAATATTATGTTCCTATAATTATAATGTGTTAAACTTTTAAATATTTTTATTTAATCTCACAAAAAAATCCTGTGAATTTAACCCACAGGATTTTTTATTATAATCTATAGAATTCTTCAAAAGATTTCATGCAATAATAATGATCTTGAACTCCACCAAGTTCTCTTATTGAATGCATTGCAAGTACAGGAGTTCCTATATCAACTGAACGTATTGGAAGATGTGTCGCTGAAATTGGTCCTATTGTTGAACCGCCTCTTAAATCTGATCTATTAGTAAATATCTGAACTGGTACACCTGCTCTTTTGCATATTTCAGAATATACTGCTGATGAATCTGCATCTGATGTATAACTTTGAGAAGCAGCAACTTTTATAACAGGTCCTCCATTTATAACTGGTCTTAATACTGGGTCATGTTTTTCTCCTACGTTTGGATGAACAGCATGTGCTAAATCTGCTGATATCATAAATGATTTAGCTATAGCTCTAAAGAATGTTTCTTTATCTTTTCCTAAACATAAAACTATTCTTTCTAAAAGATTAGCTACTAAAGTTGTGTCTGCACCTTGCTTTGTTGCACTTCCAACCTCTTCATTATCAGTACAAATCATTACATTAGTTGCTTTATTTACAGGCGAAGAAATTAATGCTTTTATTCCTGCATGAACCATAGCTAAATCATCTAATCTTCCCATTGAGATAAACTCTTCATTTACACCCATTATTGTTCCTTTTTCATATTCATATGGAAATAAATCAAAATCTAAAATTTCTTCTTTTTCTATTCCTAATTCTTTTGCTATTAAATTAAATGAATATCCTTCTTTTTCAAAATTTTCATTTACTATAGACATTAATGGTAATGTATCTTTTTGTCTATTTATTTTAACACCATCATTTACTTCTCTATTCATATGAATAGCTAAATTAGGAATTATTAAAATTGGTTTATTTATATTAACTAACTCAGTTTTAGGTTCGAGTGGATTTTCACTTTTAACTATAACTCTGCCAGCTAAAGCTAAAGGTCTATCAAACCAAGTATTTAATATTGGACCACCATAGACCTCTGTATTTAATTTTAAGTATGATTTTTCTGAAATCATTTCTGGTGATGGTTTTATTCTAAATCCAGGAGAATCAGTATGAGCACCTATTAGTTTAAATCCATCTTCTCCAATTTTTCCTTTTCCTACTACAAATGCTATTAATGCTGATGAATTTTTAGTAATGAAATATTTTCCTTCTTTTTTTAAATCCCATTTATCTTCTTCTCTTAATTCTATAAATCCATTCTTTTTTAATTCTTCTCCTACATTTTTAGTAGCATGAAAAGCTGTTGGACTATCATATAAAAATTCAATTAATTCTTGCGCTAATTTCTTTTCCATTTAAATCACTTCCCACTTTATAAATTTATACTTTAATTATACTATTCTTTATAAATATTAAATTAATATTTTATAAATACCATAGTTTTAATGTCTAATAAAATAAACGCATTTATAAGAATCAACCCTTATTTAAATATCAACTTAATACATTAATCTAAATTATTTTGATAAACTTTTATTATTTGTAAATTTTAATCTTTTATTTCTTGTGGTAAGAATTTTGTATATGAAATATAATAGTTAAAGAATATAGAAACGGAGTTGTATTAGATATGTTAAGTAAATTATTATTAAATAAATTTGTAAAAAATAATTCTGATATAGAAAATGAAAATGTTCGAGCTGGTTATGGCTATTTAGCTGGAGCAGTTGGAATAATTGTAAATCTTATATTGTTCTTTACTAAATTATCTGTTGGAACAATCTGTGCAAGTATTGCAGTTCAAGCTGATGCTTTTAATAACTTATCAGATGCCGGCTCTTCTATTATAACTATAATAGGTTTTAAGTTATCTAAAGCACCTGCTGATAAAGAACATCCTTTTGGACATGGAAGAATTGAGTACATTTCTGGGTTTATAGTTTCATTTTTAGTAATATTAGTAGGTTTTGAATTTGTTAAATCATCTATAGAAAGAATCTTGAATCCTACAGAACTAAATTTTCAATTAATTCCTTTTGTATTGCTTATAGTATCAATTATTTTTAAATTTTGGCTTGGTAGATTTAATAAATTTTTAGGAAACAAAATTAATTCTTCAGCCTTAAAAGCCACAGCATTAGATGCTATGGGAGATGTTCTTTCGTCAACAGTTATAACCATCTCTTTATTAGCACCAAAAATAACTTCAATTCCTATAGATGGATATATAGGTGTGCTTGTCGCACTTGGAATTATGTATTCTGGTTTTAAATTAATAAAAGATACAATAAGCCCACTTATTGGTGAAGCTCCTCCAAAAGAACTTGTTGATTCAATAAACAATTCTGTTTTATCCTATGAACATATTACAGGTGTGCATGACTTAATAATACACAATTATGGTCCTGGAAAATGTATGGCTTCCATACATGCAGAAATACCCGCTGATATAGATATTATGAAAATACATTCTATTATAGATAAAATTGAAAGAGAAGTTTCAAAAAAACTAAGGATATATCTAGTAATTCATATGGACCCTATTTCAGTAGAAACAGAGGAAATAAAACTTACTAGACAAGAATTAGGAAAAATCATAGCTTATAATCCTCTAGTAAAATCCTTTCATGATTTTAGAGTAGTAGGTGAAGGTGAAGAAAAAAATTTAATTTTTGATATAGTTGTTAATCCTGGAATACTAAATAAAATAATGACTGCTGATGAATTAAAAAAGGATATTGAAGAATCTATAAAGAGTATTCATCCTAATTATAATTGTATTATTACAGTAGATAACGATTTTGATTATTAAAAAAATGAGACACTTTTTATTTTAAGTGTCTCATTTTTTATTAAAGGAGAATATCGATAGATTTGTGTAATTTATAATTTTGTTATTAAATATTACTGGAAATTAAAAGCTCCAGTAATATTTTTTTCGTACTTGTATCATAATAATAATGGTGTATTATACACAATTTTAGTTTATACCAAAAAAGTTTTAATATACATAAAATTGCTAAAAAGTACAAGCTATTAAGCTAATTCTTCACCTATTATTTCTTTAAATAAAATAGTTAACTTAG
>JANZXU010081237.1:0-34794 GCA_027576215.1 Amissidens hainesi | reverse complement strand
CATATCATTCTTTTCATTCCATTTAGTAAGCATTACTAACTTTCTAACCTTAACTTTCATTACTATCACCACCTTTCTAGGTAAAATAAAAAGAACCTTCATTTCTGAAAGCTCTTATAATTATTTGATTCTGTTATTGCTAGTACTATATTCCATAACAAAAGTAGATCCTTGTCCACTTAAAGTCATAAATATATTTTTTTCTTCCTTTGTAACTATATATCCAACTTTTTCATAAAGATTTTTTGCATTTATATTTTTAGGTAATACCTCTAATATATATTTTTCATACCTAGTATCTTTATGTATATAATTTAAAAGTATTTCGCCTATTCCTCTACGTCTTGCATCTTTATCTACCGCTAGAAAATCTATATAACATTCTTTTTCACTTTTAACTATAACCTTCGTCATTATCTTATCTATTTGCCAACAAAAAATATTTCCTTTAGCCTTTCCAAAAGCTTCAATAAACGGTTTTTTATTAATTTTTATAGCTCTACCACTAATTGAAGAAACTGCTATAAACCCTAATACAACATCACTTTGAATATAAACATATACCATTTCTTTAATAAAAGATTCCATAAAACATTTAGATAATTTATCTATATCCTTAGTAAATCTAATAAACATATAACCAAAACTATCACCAAATATTTTAGTTGTTTGATCTAAATATGAACTATCAAGTTTACTTAAACTCTCAATTCTATAATTCATAACTCCTCCCCTAAAATTCCATTTAACTAATTCATAATATTATACTAGCAACATTTCCAATTTATTCTATGAATTTATTTATATTTGACATATGTCATATTGTGTTAAACTCACTTAATCCCTTTCAAGCATTTATATAATGCACCTTTCAATGCATTTTAAAAAAATTAATTTAACATACCCTCATTATGTAAAACCATATACATAAAAAAATTACTATAGGAATTATCGATTGACATAGGGTCAATAACTACATCTAGTTAATATTCTTTTACTTTGCTAATGGTTCTATATACAAAATTCAAAATTGTTAAAAAATATAATTAAAAATTCATAATAAATTTAAAACAGATTGTTTAAACCAAAATTAAACAATCTGTTTTTATTTTCTCATAAAATCATATAATTTAAAAATAATTAAAGCCTAACTTACCTTACTATTTTTACTACTATCTAAATTATGAGCTAGATTATTTATTGCACCAGTAAGCTTTTCTATTTTACTCTCCATACGTATTAATAAATATGATGTAATAACAATAGGAAAACCTACATTGGCAACTAAAGTAATCATTTCTTCCACCTTTTTATCCTCCATTTATTTTTAATAATTATTTTTAGATTTTTAAATAAGGTCTTATAAATAAAATATAGCTTTAAGTCTAAATATTTATAAAAAAATAAGAAAGGCTTTTCAGCCTTTCCCTTTAATTTCTATTTATTCATATTGATAATCCGTTTCAGTTTTAGCTACTACCTTAGCGAAAACCTTTGAAACTAAATCATCTCCAGTAGATGTAGTAATTATATTATCTGATAGTATTGCATCCATTACAGGTGTTATATTTTCCTCTATTAGGTTATCTTTCACATTATCTATGGTTATAGTACAAGTCTTTTTCTTGCTATTTTTAAAACCTAAAACTAGGGCATATGATTCTTTTACTGCCATATTAGCTTTACCTCCTTCTTTATTTGAATTTTTTATTTTATTAATTTTTTTCAACATATCTTTTTCTTTATATGCTTTTTTATAAACATTAAAATCTTTTAGTTTTTCTTCCTTATTTTCTTTAATGTATTTTGGTTCTTCTTTAAATTTTTCTCTATGAAAAAGCCTCTTAAGCTTCTGTAGATATTCCATAACTGTCCTTAACCTTAACTTTAGCACCATCAGCCATTAAAACTGTAGCTACTAAATTTCCTAAGTTATAAAGCTGATCATCTGTTGCTCCTACTTTTACATTATCAAATCTTTCATTAAAGTATACTGGATTTCCCTTATCATCCACTCCTATTTGGTATTCAAGGGAAAATGATCGCTTATTCTTAATAAAACTAGCCATTAACTTGTCCTCCTTTCACTTATTTAATAGATTGCATTTTCTAAATTTACTACTCAAATTCATGAGGTGTAGTAGTGGTATTAACCAATCTAGCAGAAACTTTTTCTAACAAATCTTCATTGTTTTTACTTTGAAATATATTTTTTTCTATAATAGTATCCATACAAGCTTTAACCTGTTCTCCTGTAATCTCTTTAATGTTTCTTATATTAAAAGATATATTTTCATTTAAACCATCCTTAAATACCATAATTAAGTTTTTCTCTTTCTTTACAGTCATAAATCTTTCCTCCTCTCTATATATAATAAAAATATATAAAATTTTAAGATAATATAGTTCCTTGAGTTTCCTTACCAACAGTTGGTTCTCCCTTAGAGCTTATTAATAATGATCCTAAGGTATTTCCTACAGCTAACATATCATCAGCTGTAGTAGAGGCTTTAACCCTTTCAAATCTTTGTGTTTTAACAATGTCCTTTCCCTTATTATCTACTCCAATAATAGTAGATAATACTAAAGCACATTTTGAAATGTTATTAACTGACATTTTAGATTCTCCTTTCTTTAATCATTAATCTTTTTTAAAAAATTTTAATTTTTTCTATACAAGTACCTGAAGATCCGTAGTAGTTTTATCTATATACGCATACTTAACTTTACTAACTACAGGCTCCCCATCACTAGTTAAAATACATCCACTAGTTATAACTTCATCCATAGCAGCTCCAATAGTTACATCATCTAACGATTCCTCAGCATTTCTTAATGTTAAAGATACGTTATTATTACTTCTATCCTTAAATACCAACATTAAACTATTTTCAATTTTATCCATAAATAAATCCTCCTTTCCTATTTTCTTAAAATTTTCTTATTTACTTTTTAAAATAATGCTAAGATTTTCTTTAAATATCACTTAGTAATTCTTGAATCACTTTAATATAACTCTGTAATATAAAGAATTACTTTAGTATTTCTTTATATTTTTAACCAAGAGAACTAACTAGTTCTTCTAAAACTACAGGTGTTGCAATTAATAAACCACCTAAAGCTTTTCCGCATTTAAGAATATTTTCTTGAGATGAACTTAAAGATACTTTCACCTTTTGAGTAGTAAATATAGGCTCTCCCTTATCATTAACACCTTTCTCATATTTTAAAATCATATTATGAGCTGATACTTGTGCCATGAATCTCCCTCCTTTCTTTTTTTTATGAAGGTATACTCATTTAAGATTTACTCTTAATAAAGTAAAATCTCAAACTCATTGTCCTTTCAAATATAAAATATAGAGTTACTTAATTTTTTTATGTTAATTTTAAAAATTTTTTTAATTTTTTATATTTTTCATAAAAAAATCTATATGTTTCAATATTTTATAAGTATGAAAGAAAATTTAATTACTTTAGAAAATCTAAAGTACATATTAAGGAGGAATAAAAATGTATAAAAGTTTAAATTTTCATACAATTAATGAAGTTTCACAAAAATTAAGAATATCAGAAGAGATTATTATAAATTTAATAGAAAGAAAGCTTTTAGAAGCAGTAACAATAGCAGATACAGGTATATGGATAATTGAAGAAAAAGCAATATTAGAATTTATTGCTAAAGGAAATAATTTTAAAAATGATTATGATGTTGATGATGTAAAAATAGAATTAGTTAATAATAAAATTACGGAAATATCAAAAGATAATTCTAGCAATACTGTTAATGATAATAACAAATTAAAAACTATAGAATCTATTAGGACAAAAAAATTATCATTAAAAGAAAACATAAATGAAGTTAATCCCACAAATCATAATAAACTAAATATAGAAATAGATGCTGCAAATTTAAGTGGTGAAGAACTTATAATACGTATTATAGAAGCATTAAGAACAGTAGATGTATTATCAATTAATAAAATTAGTACCCAAAAAGAAGATAATATAGCAAATTCTAATATAAATAATATTCCTAAAGAGAAAAATATTGAATTAGATGTAGTAAATCTTTCTAAAAAAATAGATATTAATTCTAAAATTATATCAAAATCTGATATTGTAAAGCATAAAGATGGAGATTATATAGCTTCTAATAAATTTATTAATGAAGAAGATGTTATTGCAGAATTTATTTTTGATAAGGAACAAGCTAAAAAACCTATTAGTGAAGAAATTGTTTTTTATAAACTTGGTTTAGAAGATAATGTGCATATTTGTGATGATCAGGAAGCAAATCAAAAATTATTAAATAAGTATAATAAAAGTAATGGAGTTTGAAAGGAAGATAATCCTAAAAAAGAAAAACAAATAAAAAATAATAAAGGTAAAAAGGGAAGACCCTTAGGAAATAAGAAGGTCAGAAAAACCTTTATGATTGATGAAATGATTATAAAACAGTTAAAGATATTTAAAAACAACGGTGAAAACAATATGAGTAAAATAGTTGAGAATGCTTTACAACTTTATTTTAAATATGCAAATAAATCCTTATAAAACAATGAGTAATGAAAAGTATTACTAAGTAATTTAAATAATTTAATAGACTTTTTATGTATAAAATCATCTAATATATTTTAAATTTAGTAGTCAATATGGAAATTTTTATCTCATTTTCTGTTTTAAAAGGTAAAAATTTGAAATTAAACGAAATATATAATAAAATAAAACTAAGGATATTGACGAAAAGAGGGTAATTTTATGGCAACAAAAATGTGTAATTTCCATTTAGATAAAATTATGAATAAATGTAAATCTTATTATATATTAGACGTTTATATAGCCTTAGTTCACATTGCAACTGAGGTTAATTCTTTGTATATAGTTAAAGTTTTTAATGAAGCTAAAATAAACTTAATAAATGCTATATATAAATGTATTCATGTAAATAAAGATACTATTAAAAATTGTTTAAACAAGCTTATTAATATGAATATACTAGCCTATGATAAAGAACAAGAAAGCTGGATACTTATAGATATGGAAAATATGGTGAAAGAAAAAACTTATGATAGTAATAATAGTGAATATAGTAAAAAATTTAGAGGATATACTAAAATTAGAAAATTATTTTTCACCAAAGAATTTTCCAATATGAAAGCTAGAGAGAAAAGACTTATATTACACCTTACTCAATTAGCAGATTCAAAAGCATCTAAACTATATAAGCATTTCTCCATGAACTTATTAGCACCAAATAATAATTGGCTAAACATACTTAAAACTAAAAGTAAGTATTATGCTAAATATACTGTGGAAAAGATGCTAGATACTTATAAACTTTTATTTATAGACCATAGTAAATATTCAAGAGATAAGGATCTTGGAGAAGAAAAAACAAAAGTCTTTAAATTTTCATTCCAATGCGAAAAAATAAAAAAAGAACCTAAAAATAAAGAAGTAATAGAAATACTTAAAGAAACACACCCTAAAGAATATGAACTGATTATTAAAAAACTTAGAAATAGTACTGCAACATTAACTAAAGAAAAAATAATGCATCTTATAAGAGCTATAGCTAATATTAAAGAATGGTTTATTAAGGAATTAGTAGTACAGCGTACTATAAATAAATTTATAGCTATTCAAGTTCATAGAAGTAGAGGAAATATATACAGTATATTTGCCTATGCATCAGCCATAGCTAAAGACTTAATAAATGAATATAAAGATTTTAAAAAAACTATGGAATTAAATTCTATTAAGAAATATGAACTAGGAGAACATTTCATAAATTCTTTAGTTAATTAGTTTAATAGATAAATTCTTATTTTAAATATAATAATAACTTAACCTATTAAAAAAATTTTAATTTTAATAGGTTTAATTTGCGTATGGACAAACTAAAAAAAGAAATAAAACCATCATATTTAATATTGTAGTTTTATTTCTTTTAAGTTTTTATGAATACTTAAAAATATATTCATAAAAACTAATGATAAAACAATAAATCATTATAACTTTTCATAAAGTTATAAAAAACCTATGGAAAGTTATAAAAATCTTTAATAATTTTATAAAATTAAAAAATATATGCAAAGCTTCTAATTAAGCTACTTACAACCAATTTATAAAATACCATTAATAGTTAGAAAAATATATAAACTGATAGATAATATATTAATCAGATAAGATCCACTAATAGTGAGTAATTTTTTAAATTTCTATTTTGAATCACTTAAAATCACTTAAAATCACTTATAATTTCTAAGTATTACTTAGCATTATTTAGTAATTAAAATCCTTATTTCTACTGTTTCTCTAATTTCTTTATTCTTTTTAATAAATCCTATTGTAAATCATCAGATTTAATAAAAAATCTACTCTCTGAATAATAAATAAATCTTTCTTTTCTAATAAAGTTAATAATTTTGTTTTGCAAAATAAAACTTATTTACTAATTATTTTAAAGTAATACTTTGTAATACTAATAATCATTAATTTCTTTTATATTTAACTTTATAAATACTACAATAAATAAAAACATTTCTTAGAATTACTTTTGTATTACTTCTTAAAACAGCATAAAAAGAAAAAAGGTTAAAGTTTTATTATTAAAACTCTAACCTTTTTTACTTTTATAAATCTATCATCCCGCTATTTACAGCTTTTTCTAATGTTTCTTTATCAATTTTATCTTGTTTTTCATCATCTTTTATATAACAATCTTCATTAGATGGCATACCATTTATATTAACTGATATACCATTCTTTTCACGAAACATTTTTTCTTCTAAAGCTTCTTTTATAATTGCACTTTTACTATACTTACTACAAATATATTCCCAAAGTGCTAATTCTTTTGGATCAGTAACATTAAAATAAAGTGATACTCTTTCTCTTCCGTATTTATCAGCCATGATTTTATTCATCTCCCCAAATAGTATCAGCTAAAATCTTATTTCCTAAACAGTTACTAAATAAAGTATCATCTAAAGTTTTGGCATTAGGATAAGCTTTTAACAGCTCTTCCTTTAAAGTTATTGTACCACCACCAGTAAAAAATACTTGCTTAAACTGTGGATTGAAAACATTTAATTGATTTTTTAATTTCTCTACAAATTTTTCTTTTTCACTTTTAACTACGTCTTCATTTAATTTTTTTGCTTCAACTAATCTTCTTGTATTTTCAACATCTACATTGCTATTTGCTAATTCTTTCTTCCAAATGTTTGCATATACTTCATACATACCTGTTGGTAATGTATTTTTATCTTGTACAGCTCCATTGTTAAAATCTATAACATTAGTAGTTCTTCCCCCAATATCCACTAAAAGAATATCATCATTTCTTTCTGACTCTGTTAATGTATATATAGAAGAAAATCCTTCTCCAATAATTCCTATTTTATTAAACTTAACAACTTTATCTTTTCCATTATATTTAAAATTAAACTCTTTACCTTCTAATTTAGATTTTAACTTATCTTTATTAGGTAATTGGTTAATAGGTAATCCTAATATTACTCCTAATCCATCAATAGTATTTAATTTTGGATAACTTTTAACAATAGAATATAATAAATTTGGCATATAGTTTTTATCTACTTTATTATAATTTAAATCCCAGTTTCCTGTTTTCATAAAATATTTTCTTCCATCAAACTCTATTATCTCTTCATCACCTAAATTTACATCACCAGTAGAGTCAATAAATCTACTTTCAAAAATAACTTTATTACTAGTTTTTATATTATAATTTCCTAAATCTACGCTTAAAATTCTTAATAAATCACCCATAATAAACCTCCATAACATTAAATAATGTTTTTTAACTCTTTATAACATTATTATACGCTAAATAACGTTATTTGTCCACCAAATAATAAACATTTAATAACTCTAAATGAAGTTATTAAATGTTATATAACGTTATTTAGAGTTAAAATCAAAATATTTACATAACGTTATGTAATGTTATATACCCTTACGAAATAAAAATATACTAATAAAATCATATTAATTTTAAATATAATTTTTATACTGAAGTAATACTTAGTAATTCTTTAGAAATACCAAGTATTACACTAACTTTTTTAATATCACTACTATAATATAAAAAAAGTAATTCAAGAATTACTTAGAATTACTTTAAATTTTATTTTTTAAACTATATATAAATCTTTAAAAAACATATAATACCAATAATTAACCCTTTAGAAGTGTTACCTTTCCATTCTTCAATGTTTTAGGTGTACATTTGCACAATTGACCTTTTATATCTTTTTTTATAGAATTAATTGCTTTTTCAATATCTTTATTTAATCTAGATAAATATTTATTTTTATCTGAATAGTTAATATATCTATCCCATTCCCCAATATTTTTAATTAATGTTTCCATATTAATTTCTATTTTAGAAATATTTCTTTTATTTTTTTGATTACTAATAAATAATAATTTAGCTAGCTCTAAAGCTATAAAATAAACCCTAGGATTTTTAGTAATTTCTTTTACTATGTTTCTACTTATAATTCTTCCAAATTGCTTCTGTTGACTAAAATAGGGCATTAATGGTATCTTAAAATTAACAGTTAATCCTCTTTCATCCTCTAAGAAAGAAACTTGCATCAACTGTGTTCCAAAAGCTTTTTTGCTTAATATTTTATTTAACTTCTTTCCTACCTTATCTTCTGAATTATTTTCATTAATTCTTATAAATTGAGTTCCTATGGTAGCAAGGGAACTTTTAATATTTTCAAATTTTGAACCTCTAGCACTAGATAAATCCATTGCATTTAAAAGATCTGCTCTATAAAAAGTTATTTCCGTTGTACCACCATGTTCCTCAACTTCTCCAAGCAAATAATGAAATAAGGCAATATCACTTTTAGAGCATTTCAATCCATGTTTAGATACCTCTATATTTTTATATTTTTTCATAAAAGGTTCTTTTTTTGTACCTTCTTCTGAAAGTACATCTAATATAATTTTTCCCCTAAAAGAAAAATCACTTGTTATTATATCCCTTTGCTTATATGCAGCAATTTCCATATTCTTTTCTATTAAACCAAGAATTTTTTCAAATCTTTTCTTTTTGAACCTTGGAACCTTTGGAAATTTTCCTTTATCCATATCATTTAAACATTTAATATATTCTTTTACATTTAAATTAATTAAATCTTTTTTTACTGAACATACTTCTTCACCATTTACATTAACTATATTTACCCATGGTTTTTCTCTATCATTTTCATCTAATATTTCAGAGTATTCTTCTGTAATTGGATTTATTATAAATAACTCTTTTAACATGTTAGAATCTGTATATGCTATTTTTTTTAACTCTTCTGTAGAAAGAGATTTCTTTTCCTTATTTCCATCTCTAGCTATATCTATTTTCTTAAAAAAATCTATCATTTGGTCTATATTATCAATATTTAAATTTTTTTTATTCATACTAATTAACCTTTCACTTACCGAAATATCTTAATCTAAAGAAGATTTATTTATACACAAAATAAATCTTCTTTAGATTCTTCTTGTTTATTCCACCATATTTCTTTAAACAAATTATATTTTGGATAATATTCATATTGATGAGTTCCTGTAGAAATTCCATTTCTATTTTTTAATATAACAAGCTCTATTTGCCTTGGATCAGCTGCTTTAGCTCTATTATACAATTCTCTTTTTTCATTTACCTTTGAATCTTTTAATTCTGATATTTCATGTATAGCAGTTAATTGCAATCCAATAACCACATCAGCACTATATTCTATAGAACCACTTTCTTTAAAGCTTGAAAAATCTATATAGCTTAAATAGTTTTGTCTATTTATTGAGGATATAACTATTACTGGAGTATCTAAATCCCTTGATAGTCTTTTAAGCTCTGCTATATTATAATCAACTGCCTGCTTTTCTCCCATTCTAATATCTATAGGTCTTATTATCTGTAAATAATCTACTACTATAACAGGTGTTTCTTTATAAATACTTTTAAACATTTTACACTTGTTAACGATGTCATCAACGGTAGTAGCAAAATTACCTTCTAAGTAAAACATATTGCTAATATTTTTATTTACATTATTACTATAGTTATTTAATGCCTTCCAATCTTCTTTAGTAAGGTCTCCATTTAATAATTGTCTTGTACCTAATTTACTTTTAGTATTTTTTAAATATAATTCCCTAGTAATAGTTTTACTTATCATTTCTTTTTTACTCATTTCTAAGCTAAAAAATAAAACTTTAGTACCATTACTACCAATACTATCTACTATTTGTTGAACAAAAGTAGTTTTACCAATAGATGAACCAGCCCCAACTACATATAAGCCACTATATAGCCCTCCACCTATTTTCTCATCTAGTTCTACAAAACCTGTACTTATGTATTTTCTACCTCCAGATTTATATATATAGTTTATTTCCTCTAAAAAGCTCTCTAAAAGATTTTTACTATCTTCAAAACTAAAAGTACTAGAATTGTTTTTAATAGTTTCTAACTGTCTTATAGTTTCATCTAAATCATCATTAGGTGACATATTACCTTTAAATTTTATTAATTCTACCTTTTTATTTATATCCTTTAATGTTTTAATAGATGAATTTAAATGAGATTCTATATAGTTAAACTCTATTTCTGTAAGAATAGATACCTGAGGATCTAAATTTTTATTTCTTAAATGATGTATTACAGATTCAATAGTAATATGATTTTTATTATTATATAAATCTAAAATAGCATTATATATATTCTTATTGTTAGGATGTTGAAATAGATTAGATCCATCTTCTTTTATAATTTCAATATTATTTATATCATTAAGTAATGCGCCTAAAACAATTCTTTCAGCCTCTAAATTTATGTTTATCATAATATTCTCCCTAATTTAATAGCAATAATGAAATACTATTAAATTAGATTTTAAAGTATTTCATATAATTAATTTGAAAAGTTATTTGTATATTAATTATATAATAATGTGAAGCTAATTTGTTATAGTTAGCTATAACAAAAGTAGCGTAACTATATAGTTTATTTAGTTTATATAGTTTACCCCTTATGTCAAAATGCTAATTAAGCCTTAAAAAATGCTACTTAACATAATATTGCTTTTGGACACTTGTGAACATGTTTCTAGACACTTGTGAACATGTTCTTGGACACTTGTGAACATGTTTCTAGACACTTGTGAACATGTTCTTGGACACTTGTGAACATCTTTTCGGACACTTGTGAACATGTAGTCAATTTTCGCAAAGTTGTTCATAAGTGTCTTAAAAATCATAATATTACCAGTAAATTTATTACTATTTTTTAAATTGAAAATTTTTAAAACTATAATTAGATTATACTAAAAAAGCTATTAAATAAGCCATTTATTAGTAGATGTTATTCTTTAAATTATACTTTTTTAAAACGTATTAGTAAAAATATTACAAATGAAATTCATATCAAAAATATATATTAACTGGCTTATAATCAGGATTACAATGGTAATGTAAAAATATAAAATCATAGATATTTTAATAGAAAAATGTGGTGAATTAGATTAACATTAAAAAAAATTATAATTTATTTGCTGAAATTAATTTGAACTTGCTAAAAAAAGTTATGAAAAATTATAATTACAACTTCTTTTTTAGTATTTTAAATATTAATTTTTATTTAGTTATAAGCACCTTTTCTAAGATATTTAACTTTATTAAGGGTTAATCCAGTTTTTAATGATTTAGGTCTTAATTCATATAAATCTTTTGGTTTTTCATAATAACTAATTTTAATAAGCTCATCTTTAACTTCTCTTATTTATTTTAATTTATAGGCATTATTAATATATAATTATTTTTAATTTGAATAAATGTAATTATAACTAAAGAAAAAAATATAACGTTTCATCTTAAGTAATGATATACTAAATAATAACTTTAGTAGTTTTAATATGGATTAAAATATAAATATTGTAAAATGAATAATATTAAATTTTACAAGAAATATATGCAACTTATAAATTTAATTAAAGATTTTGAGGAAATTAATATATTTAGCTTTGCAGATTTTAAAGCTATTTTAGACAGTTGCTTACTTAAAAATATTCTAACTGCTGAATCTTTTATAAAAAGTATTAATGATTATAAAAAAAATAAAGAAAAGAAACTATTAAATAAAAGTATGAAAGAAAATAAAAAAAGATAATTTATTATATGTCTCCTGGTTATATAAAGGTTTACTATAAATAAGGAGATGTTTTGGAGTATTAATATTTAAAAATATTAAACTTTTAAAAGGGAGTGATTTATGTGGTTAGTTTTCATAAAAAAAGCTTAAGTGAAGAAGATATTAAAATGAAGTTTATAACTCCTGCTATTGAAAAAGCAGGATGGAGTATAAAAAAGCAAGTAAGAGCTGAGTATACTTTTACTGATGGTCGTGTAATTGTTAGGGGAAACTTAACTTCACGAGGAAAGAGAAAAAGGGCAGATTATATATTATTTTATAAACCTAATATTCCACTTGCAATTATTGAAGCTAAGGATAATAAACATACTGTAGGACATGGTATGCAACAGGGAATGGAGTATGCTGAAATTTTAGATATTCCCTTTGTTTATAGTTCTAATGGTGATGGATTCTTAGAGCATGATATGATAACTGGCAAGGAGAGGGAATTATCCTTAGAACAGTTTCCAACTTGTGAAGAGCTTTGGGAAAGATATTCAAAGGATAAAGATTTAACAAAAAATCAGCAGGACATAATTACAGAGCCTTATTTCTTTAAGGAAGGAGATAAGCAACCAAGATATTATCAAAGAAATGCCATAAACAGAACCATAGAAGCAATTGCTAAGGGACAAAATAGAATACTTTTAGTAATGGCTACTGGTGTTGGTAAGACTTATGTTGCTTTTAATATTATATATAGACTTTGGAAATCAAGAAGAAAGAAAAAAGTACTATTCTTAGCAGATAGAAACATACTTGTAGACCAAACTATGCAAAATGATTTTCAACCTTTTTCAAAGGTGATGACTAAAATTGAAAATAGGAAAATAGATACTTCTTATGAAATCTATTTATCCTTATATCATCAATTAGCATCTAGTAGTGAGGACCCTTTAGAAGTGTTAAAACAACTTAGTCCTGACTTTTTTGACTTAATTGTTATTGATGAGTGTCATAGAGGAAGTGCTAAGGAAGAAAGTAGATGGAGAGCAGTATTAGATTATTTTAGCAGTGCCACTCAAATTGGTTTAACAGCTACTCCAAAGGAAAGTAAGAATGCAAGTAACATAAATTATTTTGGTGAACCTTTATATACTTATAGCTTAAAACAAGGTATAGAGGATGGTTTTCTAGCTCCATACAAGGTTATTAGAGTTGGTATTGATAAAGACTTACAAGGATACAGACCTACAAAGGGTAAGGTGGATATGTATGGTCAGGTTATTGAGGATAGGGAGTATAATATTAAAGACTTTGATAAGAAACTTATAATTGATGATAGAACTAAAACAGTGGCTAAAAAGGTTACAGAGTTTTTAAAGAAAACTGATAGATTTAGCAAAACTATAGTATTTTGTATTGATATAGATCATGCTGAAAGAATGAGACAAGCTTTAGTAAATGAAAATAGCGACCTTGTAGCTCAAAATCCTAAATACATAATGAGGATTACAGGGGATAATGCTGAAGGAAAGGCTCAATTAGATAACTTTATAGATGAGGAAAGTAAATACCCAACTATAGTTACCACAAGTAAGCTAATGACCACAGGAGTTGACTGTAAAACCTGTAAGCTTATAGTTCTTGATAATATATTTGGTGATAATGGTATGACTGAATTTAAGCAAATTATAGGTCGTGGTACTAGATTAAAACCTGACTATGGAAAAGAATACTTTACTATAATGGACTTTAGAAATGCTTCAAGACTATTTGCAGACCCAGATTGGGATGGAGAACCAACTCAAATATATGAACCTGATGAAAGTAAAGGAGATGATATTCTTCCACCAGATGAAAATGATTCTACTGGTGATGATGGTTCAGATATATATGGAAATGGTAAAGAAGGAGATGAAAGAGATCCTTGGGGAGAAAATGGTGGCTTTAAAGAAAAACCTAGTAAGTATAGAGTAAATGATGTGGAAGTAAAAGTTATTTCCGAAAGGGTTCAATACTATGATAAAGATGGTAAACTAATAACAGAATCTCTTAAAGATTACTCTAAAAAGAATATTCTTAATGAATTTGAAAGCTTAGATACCTTCTTAAACAAATGGAATAGTGGAGAGAAGAAAGCTGCCATTGTGGAAGAACTTAAGGAGCATGGAGTGTTATTAGATTCTTTAAGAGAGGACATAGGAAATCCAGATATAGATGATTTTGATTTAATATGCCACATAGCTTTTGATAAAAAACCTCTAACCAAAGCTGAAAGAGCAAACAATGTGAAAAAAAGAGGATATTTATATAAATATTCAGATATGGCTAGAAGTGTATTAGAAAAGCTTCTAGAGAAGTATAAGGATAATAAAAGTATTAATCTAGAGGATACCAAAATATTAGAATTAGAGGATTTTAAAGAGTTTGGTAGTGCAATAAAAATAGTGAAGCTTTTTGGTAATAAGAAAAAATATATAGAAGCTGTAAAAGCATTAGAAAAAGAAATATATGCATAATAAATATTATGTAAAATATAAATTTTATCATTAGAAAGAGAGAAGATTACATGAGTATAGACAATCTAATAAAAAGATTACAAAACATAATGCGTCAAGATAGTGGAGTTGATGGTGATGCTCAAAGAATAGCCCAAATAGTATGGATATTATTCTTAAAAGTATATGATGCTAAGGAAGAGCTTTGGGAACTTCATGAGGATGATTATGAAAGTATAATTCCTGAAAAATTTAGATGGAGAGAATGGGCAGTAGATAATAAGGATGGGGAAGCATTAACAGGGGATGCCTTACTAGAATTTATAAATGATAAACTATTCCCAGTTTTAAAATCTTTAGAAATAGATGAAACTACACCAAAGAAAAGTGTAATAGTTAAGGAAGTCTTTGAAGATGCTTATAACTATATGAAAAATGGAGTTTTATTAAGACAAGTTATAAATGCCATTGATGAAATAGACTTTACGGAATATGATGAAAGACATTCCTTTAATGATATATATGAAACAATATTAAAAGATTTACAAAGTGCAGGTAAATCAGGAGAATTTTATAGTCCAAGACCAACCACTGATTTTATAGCTGAAATGCTTGACATAAAGATAGGTAATAAAATAGCTGATCTTGCCTGTGGTACTGGTGGATTTTTAACATCTGCTATGGATATACTAGAAAAACAAATAAAAACACCAGAAGATAAAGAAGTTATAAACAAAAGCCTATATGGAATAGAAAAAAAGGCATTACCTCACTTATTATGTATGACTAACCTATTACTACATGATATTGATGAACCAAATATAATTCATGGAAACTCCCTTGGTAAAAATGTAAGAGAGTATAAAGAGGAAGATAGATTTGACAGAATTCTTATGAACCCTCCTTACGGTGGTACAGAGGAAAAGGCAATACAATTAAATTTCCCAATAGAATTACAAACAAGTGAAACAGCAGATCTTTTCATAGCTTTAATACTTTACAGATTAAAACAAGATGGAAAAGTAGGAATAATACTACCAGATAACTTCCTATTTGGTACAGAAAACTCACAAAAAGCATTAAAAGAAAAGCTACTAACAGAATGTAACCTTCATACTATAGTAAAACTACCAGCAGGAGTATTTGCACCATATACATCCATAACAACAAATATGATATTCTTTGACAAAACTGGTGCCACTGAAAAAGTACATTACTATGATATACCACTACCAGAAGGATACAAAAGCTTTAGTAAAACAAAACCATTTAAATCAATACACCTAGATGAAGTAAGAAAATGGTGGAACAATAGAGAAGAAAATAACGAAAATGCTTATTCAGTTACCCTAGATGAAATAAAAAACAACGGATTTAACCTAGACTTTAAAAATCCAAACAAGGTAAATGAAGAACATGAATTTACCTTATTAGAATTATTAACAGACCTAAACAAAAGAGCAAAAAACATAAATAACCTAGCAAACAAACTACAAGAAGCATTAGAGGGAGTTGAAGAATAATGAACATAGAAGAAATAAAAAATAAAATTCTTCAACTTGCCATAGAAGGTAAATTAGTAAAACAAAATCCAAATGACACCCCTGCCAGTGTTTTACTAGAAGAAATAAAATCAGAAAAAGAAAGATTAATAAAAGAAAAGAAGATAAAGAAAGAGAAGGCTTTACCTGATATAACAGAGGAAGAGAAGCGTTTTGAATTGCCTGAAGGGTGGGAATGGTGTAGGTTAGGTGTAATGGCAAATAAAATTACAGATGGTACGCATCATAGCCCAAAAACTTTTGAAAAGGGAGCTTATATGTATGTAACTGCAAAAGATATTGAAGATAATGGAGTTAATACAAAATTTGTAACATATATATCAGAGGAAGTACATACACCTATTTACAATAGATGTAATGTTGAATATGGAGATATTTTAATCACAAAAGATGGAAAAATAGGAACGGTGAGTGTAAATCAAATAAAAGAACCATTTTCATTATTATCTTCAGTTGGATTAATTAAAACAAATAAAAAATATCTTGATAATTGGTATATAACTTATGCTATAAGAAGTCCATTTATTCAGTCAGATATAAAAAGTATTACAAAAGGGAGTGCTATTAGAAGAATTACCATTACAACAATAAATACTTTAATTATTCCTTTACCTCCATTAGAAGAACAAAAACGTATAGTTCATAAGGTAGAAGAATTATTTGCCATAGCCCATGAGCTTAATGAAAATAAAGAAGAAATTCTAAAGGATATAGCTAATACAAGAAATAAGGTATTACAACTAGCAGTGCAAGGAAAATTAGTAGAACAGTGTAAAGAAGATAGACCTGCTAGGGAGCTATTAGAAGAAATAAAAGCAGAAAAAGAAAAGTTGATAAAAGAGAAGGTTATAAAGAAAGAAAAGGCTTTACCTGAGATTGGTGAAGAGGAGAAGAGTTTTGAGTTGCCTGAAGGGTGGGCATGGTGTAGATTAGGGAGCATTTCCAACTTTTTGGGTGGCTATGCATTTAAGAGCAGTAAATATGTGAAAAATTCAAAAAATCAAATTATAAGACTAGGAAATATTAAAAATGAAAATATAATTTTAAACGAGAAGCAAGTTTTTATAGATGATGAATATGCTAAATTTTCTAGTGCATATAAAATTAAATTAAATGATATATTAGTAACAATGACAGGAACTAAAGGAAAAAGAGATTATTTTTATACTTCTATAGTAGAAGTAGAGCATCTAAAAGATATAAGTTTATATTTAAATCAAAGAGTTGGATGTATACGAACAAATGACTATATTCTTTCTAAATATTTAAACTATATTTTAAAATCAAATATTATACTTAATAATATTTTTGAGTTTGAGACTGGTTCAGCTAATCAAGGAAATTTAGGAGCAGAAGCTATAAAAAATTTAATTATTCCATTACCACCATTAGAAGAACAAAAACGTATTGTTGATAAGGTTGATGAGGTTATGGGGTATTTGGATGAGTTGGAGAAGGTTATTTTGTTCGGAGATATAATTTAATAAAAGATATTAAGAGAAGAGGTTTAAAATTCTTAGCCTCTTCTTTTAATCTAACTTTATAGGCTCTAAAATCTTTTAATATGGATAAATTCTTCTTAAAAAATTAGGTTTTAGTGTTTTAATAATGACTTAAAAAAATCATTATTAATAACTTTACTTAAAATATTATATTTATCCAAATAAAAAATAACAATTATTGAAATTAATAAAAAAATACATATTATATTAAACCAAAAAACTATAGGATATTTTTCTTTTAAGCAAGTAATTAACTTATTTTTACTAGAACAATTAGAACATCTATTTAATTTATTAAAATCATCCTTACATTTTTTGCTTGAAATTTCTTTTCCTAAAATTTTAGAAATAAAATTAAGAAGCATAAAAATAGTATTGAAAATAACAAATGATATAATTAAACTAGTAAATATAATTCTATATTTACTAACATTATGTAAATTTTCTAAAACTCCTTGTAAAAAATTAGCTCCTCCAAAAAATGTTATTACTATTGCACTGAATATTCCTATTATACTTATTATTTGATTGTTAAGTCCATCAATATTTTTCTTTTGTTCTTCGTAATTATCATTTAAATCTTTATAACTTTTCTTTTGTTCTTTATAATTATCATTTAAAATTTCATAAGCTTTTTTTTGCTCTTCATATTTAATAAGAAAATCATCATAAGATTTTCTTATCTCATAAAATTTGTCATAATAGTCCTCTATTTTAGATTGTACAGAATTTATAGTTTCTTCAGAATGTTGAGTTAAGTTCTTTCTTATATAATCTACTCTTAATTCTTCCAATTTTAGATGGTCTTTTAATCTAATTAGTTGCTTTTTTACATTAATATCAGTAATCAAATTTTCAACCGAATCTAAATTTCCATAAAGATATTCTATATCCTCATCTTTAATTTGTAGAAAAAAACGAGATACTTCTGAATAAGAATGTCTTTCAGTAACCTTATAAAAATTAATAAAATCTTTGCTAATGGATTCAATAGAATTTTTATAATTCTCAGAATTACAATCTAATTCTACTAATTTAGTTAAAATTTTATTTATAGAAAGACATTCTTGTTCTATTTCTTTAGGTTTAGTTATTGCCATTAACTTATATCTCCAAAAATTCTTTTACGGTTTTCTTCACAGTTAAAATAATTTTTAATAGTTTCTTTTTCTATTGTTTCATTAGCATTAGTATTTTTCCAAGGAGCTTCTTGATGAGTTTTCTCAACCATATCCCATGGACTAATTTCAAAGTTACTAATTATAACTTTATTTATTAATTCTTTATCTTCATCTAATATTTCAGGTTTTTTCTGTAAAGTTTTTATACTTTCATTGCAATAAATTCTAAATTTGGAATAAATAGATGGGACAACAGGCCCATGTCTCCAATGTTTTATATCTTCAATAAAACAGTTTTTATTATTAACAAGAAATGCTGCTTCTATATAATATAGAAGTTTTTGTAATTTTAAGTTCGTAATATCTTTATTATTTTCTATTGAAAAATTAATAGTATAATTTGCAATATCTATAACCTTATACATAATAACACTCCCTCCATTTAAGGATTACTCCTTAAATAAATATTAGCATATTATAAATAATATTTAAAGAAAAACTTGAATATTAAAAAAATTATGGTATAATAACTATTCCTCTTTATTTATTTAATGAAAATTTTAACATTTATATTATTCAGTATAATTAAAAGACACAAATAGGATGCTTAATTTTATGTATAAGTAAAATAATAGAGTTTTAATTATGTATTTAATAGTATAGTTTATTAATTTACACGGTATAATTCACCATCATTTTCAGCTTTATCTATATTAAACTTTAACATTTTTATTTTTCTTCCTTCTTTTTCAGGTTCATAGGTTACAAATAAATCAGTATATGCATTTATTTCTTTTATGCTTTGTTCTAAAACTCTATCCTTTAGATGTCCCCATTTATTATAATTCTCACATTTTAAAATCTTTTTTAAGTCATCAACATCAATAGTTATATTTTTTTTGAATTCATTAGATTTTAATATTTCATACATACGTATACTGTATTTACTTTTCATTTTTAATATATTGATTAAATGATAAGATGTAAATTTATTTTTTAAAGCTAAAAAATAAGGTTTAATTTTATGACTAAATTCTAATTTTATAATTCCTTTACCTTTTACATATTCACAAGAAGTTAACCAATTTAATTGTATATAGCTTTCTTTAGTTTCTACTTCAAAAGTCTTACCCATTAAATCTTTTGTTATTTTCCTTAATCTAGTATATTTATTTTCTCCTTCAATACCTAATAATTTATTAAAATGATCTATAGCCATGGAATATTCTTTAAATTCAATATCATCAGGTTGAACCATACTTGCAAGAGTTAGTATAATTCTTTGTTCTTCTAAGCTTAAATCATATCTACTATTAATCAAAATATTACTCTTAGTAACTAAATAATCTTTTTCCAACTAATATCACCTCTGTCTTACACTAACACAATTAAAATCACACTTCAATAGTTATGTGTCTTTTTAAATTTAATAGTTATTTATCTTTTTATTATGTTAATAACCTGTGGACAAGCTGTTAATAATATGTTGATTATTTAACTATAAAAAATAAAATAACATCCCAAATGTGTCTTTTACACATCCCATCTGTGTCTTTTAACATCCAATGTGTGTCTTTTAACATCCCAAATGTGTTTTTTAGAATTTTAAACCCTCATGTTTACTGCCTTACAGCAATCTCTAAACATATTAAACAATTAAAACAATCTTAAACATTCTATTTTAATAAGAGACACAAATAGGATGTTTAATTTAAATGACCTAAATATAATTTTACTATTGTCTAAATTTTTATAAATATAAATACATTCATTTCTTGTATTTATATTTCTTTAATAATCATTTATTGTAATTTGTTTTGTAATACTTTCAATTTGGTATCTTTTTATATAATACTAGGTTAATTTGTTTTTATATTATCAATAACATTTGGATAAACTGGCTATAATGTATTAATTACTTTAATACCAATAAAAAATAACATCCCATTTGTGTCTTTTAATATCTCAAATGTGTTTTTTTAATTTTAACCTTCATGGTTACTAGCTTACAGCAGCCTCTAAACATATTAAACAATTAAAACAATCTTAAACATTCTATTCTAATAAGAGACACAAATAGGATGTTTAATTTAAATGACCTAAATATAATGCATAAAATTTACTATAATCATTAAACTTTTAAAGAAATTAATGAAAAATAATATTAAACTATTATGATTAAAAATTAAAATACTTGTCCATAATATAAGTATAGTACCCTACTCCCCATTTTATAACCCTCCATCATTAAAGAACGTAGTTAATGATGGAGGGTTGTTTTATGTTATAATCATTTCCCTAATTTCTTCTAGTTTATATTCATCCTTCTTTGAGTGTACTATTAAATGACAATTTGGACAAATGGGAATTAAATCTTCCTTAGGATTTATCTTATATTCCTTATTTATTTTATTTAAAGGAACTATATGATGCGCATGAATTTTATCTTTAAATTCATTACCATAAAAGTCTCCAAAGTTAAAACCACAAATTTGGCATGAAATTTTACCATTATTTAAATTTTTATAATGGTTAATACATTCATTTCTTGCGTTTATATTTCTTTCATAAACATTTATTGTAATTTGCTTAGTAGCACCCTCAATTAATCTAATATTATTATTTTCAAGTATTTCCTCTGACAAAGTAGCATCTGTTTTTATAGGAGCAATTTTACCTTCATCAATAAGTTCATCTATAGCGGCTATTAACTCAGGTCTTAAAATCCATATAAAATGGTCTGTTTTTTCTTCTGTTGTACCCCAAAATACTACATACCAATATCTATATTTAGATGGATCTTCTCGTTTTGGAGCTTCAATGTTTAAGTAATTAGCTATTCTTTTTCCTAAGTTACCAACTTGACTATTATATGAACTTGGGTTTTTATTCTCATCCTTTGTTAACTGTGTACCTGTAGCTCTGCAAAGGGGCATACTATACATTCTAAGTATAAGTTTTCTATTACAATCTTTAATTACATCATCGTTAAAAAACAGCTCTTTCCATATTTCTTTGGTTATGCCTAAATACTCTTTGTATTCAATTTCTTTTCTATCACTTTCAACCATAAAACACCTCAATATTTGCATTATATATATTTTAATTATTGTAATATTATCTTATATTAACACATATTATACCAAAAAAGATTATATTAACTTTATATTGATAGTTAAGATTTTATACTAACTTTACAATTACCTTAATAAGTAAAGAACATAAATATAACAATAATTAAAAATCATAAATATAAATAAAATTTATATTTGTTTTACATGTTATACCTATTAATCTATTGTAAAAAAATGTTAAAATAAATATATATTTATTGAAAAATAATTTAGTTTTAAGTTTAATCAATTAATAAGTATAAGGGGGATAAAATTGAAAACTTTATTTAAAAAATTTATTATTTTTAGTAGCTGTATATTTTTTATTATTACATTGATAGGATGTAATGATAAAGATAAATTGGAACTAAAGGAAGATTATATTTTAACTATGAATAACTTTAAAGAAATTTTTTTATTATGTGGAGGCCTTAAAGGACCTAATGATCATAATACTTTAATTGATGAATTAAATGGAGTAATTGAACATACTGAACCATCAAATTATTATTATGAAGATGATTTTAAAAAAATAGAAAAACAAAAAAAGAAAATCAATGAATTAGCTAAATTATTAAATGAACGTTTAAAAAATAAAAATTTACTCACTCAAGATGAAAAAAGCAATTTATTAAAAGATATGAATGCACTAATTTATATGCAACTTGATTATTTAGAAAAATATAAGGATAAAATAATTATACAACCTAATAGTGACGAAGGTAAAATTTTAGCAAGAATAATGGAAATATCTAAGGTTATTAAAAATCAAGGTAATCTTTTAGATGTAAAAAAACAAGAAAATACAAATAATAAAGTTGATGATAGCATTTCTTCTGAGGAAACAAATCTAAATAATAAAATTGATAATAATATTTCTTCTGAAGAAACAAATCTAAATAATAAAGAAAATTCAGAGAATATAAATAATATATTGGATGAAGTATTATATTTTTATAATAAACTTATTTATTCATTAGAATTTTATATTGCTAATCCAAATAATATAGCTAATAATGCTTATGATATTGAAAAAGATATTATATATATAGAAATGTCTATAGAAGAAAAAGATAATTTTATTAATAAAGATATAATTAAAGAGATTAATAATATAATTAATGAAGGATATACTTTAGTAAACTATATAGAAAGTAATGATTTGACTAATAAAAGTTATATAGAAAAAGTTATAACTAAATTTAAAGCTATTATAAGTAATATTAAAATTTCTAAAGATAATATAATAAAAACATATAACATACAAGATAGTCCTTATGATCCTAATTGGAAGCAGTAGTAAAATGTAAAAACTATGTAGATGATCAATATGGAAATTGTTTGAGTTTAATAGTTTTTGAAATAGAACAATACTAAAAGAATAGATAAGTATTAATTTTATAAAAGCTTCAGCTATTAATTATAAAAGAAATTAATAGTTGAAGTTTTTTTATGATTTTAAAAAGTAATATAATAGCTTTGACTTTACCCATTTTTTTACATTAAACTTTGTCTTTTAATAATATAAGCTATACAATTATTGTCTAATTTGTTACCAAGTTATTACAAATATTTTTAAGATTTAAATATATTATAGAAAAAATATTCTCTTATTATAGATTAAGAACAAGTAATGATTGATTTATTTTAATTTAAATAAAGAATATGTAAATGTTAATATGAAAGTATATTAAAGTTCCAACATCATAAATTATTTAACCCTAAAAATAGAAAAGAAATATTGATAATTGGTTAAATTTACCATATAATAAGGTTTAATTATTATTATATATAAAGTATGGGGGATACATCAATGGTAAAAAATAAAATACAAATATTATTATTATCAGGAGTAATAATAGCTTCAACATTTTCACATTCAACAATAGTTTTTGCACAAGAAGGCATACCTAAAGTTGATGAAATAACTTATCCAATATTGTTGACACATGATAAAAGCACTTCATTACCAGTTATGAAACATACAATAACTAAAGAAAACTATAATATATTAGATGATAATATTGAAATTAATGGTGATACAGTGACGGTTAAGCTAAAGGACAACAATTCGCTAAAAGACATAATGATAGGGGCTAATATAGGTTCCGTAAAAAATATTAAAATAATAACAGAAGGAACTAAACAAATGTCTTGGGAGGATTATGATTATTTAAAAGAGATTAAAATACCAAATATTGATTTGTCATTAACTAAAACAGATAAAGTTTGGGGAAATATTTTTACTGGGGATATCAGTAATCCTAATTATTGGCTTCAATCTATAAAGTTACCTGAAGGTATTGAAACAATAGGTATTGGAGCATTTTATTTTTGTACTGGATTAAAAAGTATAGAACTACCTAATACTTTGCAAACTATTGATGAAGGAGCTTTTGACCACTCAGGTTTAGAGTACATTAAAATTCCAGATTCAGTTAAAACTATAGAATCTCGTGCTTTTACAAGATGTTATTATTTAAAAAATATTTCATTAGGAAATTCTATACGTAGTATAGGTAGCCTAGCTTTTTCACGTTGTGGATTGCAAGATATAGTATTTCCTGATTCTTTAGTTGCAATAGAAGCTGAAGCTTTTTCCGGAAGTTTATTGGAAAACATTACATTTACAAATTCTATCAGTAGTATTAATTCCTATGCTTTTTATGGTTGTACTGAATTAAAAAATGTTGTTATTCCTAATTCTATTAATAATTTAAGTAGTGATGCATTTGCTTACTGTTCACCTGATTTAAAAATTACAATTGGGATAAATGATATTAACCATTTTTATAGTCTTACAAATTTTCTCGCTTATAATAATCAAAAAAATATTACTTTAGATATACCTTATGGAACATCACTAGATATAGAAGATGAATTATTAAATGGCTGTAATAAAGCAGAAATAGGATTAAATTTAGAAAATGGTGATATTTATAATGGAGGTATTTCAAATGAGAATGTATATCTAATTATACCTGCACAACATAAAAAAGATAATATAGTTATTACTAAAGATGGTAAACCTTATGCTACTCCAGATAAAACTGAACGTGGATATGGTTTTTATGAAAGTGGATATTATAAAATAAAAGTAATTACAGATGCCTATGTAGAATCAGAAATTGAAATAATAATAGTTGATAAATTTCAACTTAAGAAATTAATTGAAACTATAGAAACTAGTGATAAATTTGTAGAAGATAAATGGACAAGTGAAAGCTGGAATACATTATTAATTGCATTAGAAAAAGCTAAGAGTGTATTAAATGATAGTAGTGCAACACAAGATCAAGTTAATAGTGCAGCTAATATACTTCAAGATGCTATAGATCAATTAGAAGTATCAGCTGACATAAATAAAGATGGTAGCGTTGATATTGAAGATCTTGCATTAGTGTCAAAATACTTTGGACAAGAAAAATTAGAATATGATTTAAATGGTGACAATATAATTAATGAATTTGAAATTAATTATATTAGTAATAAAATTTTAAATATATAGAGAGTTTAAAAATATTATATATACTTAGTTTATATTGAATTAAAAAGAATAAAAATAATATTAAAGCAGAGGTTAATTTTTTTATCTCTATTTTATTTTTCATAAAATTTTTTGTAATAAAGCAGTAATACACTAAGTATAAATGTTTAAATCTTAAATAGACTAATAATATTATTATATTACAAGAGTTATTCTTGCTTATCAAATGGAAATTTTAGTGATTTGAAAATGATATTGAAAATATTTTATTTTGGGGTAAGACTAAAAAAAGAGCAATAGATTAAAAATAAATAGTTTAACTCCGTCTTATTTACAAATTAAAATAAGATGAAGTTATTTATTGATAGTAGAATATTTAGATGAAATATAATTTTTGGTACAGTAGGTAGTTTTTACACACAACTATCTACTGTACCCTATTGTTTAAAGTTTTTTTATTTCATCAGTAAGATTAAGTATTACACATTGTTCTAGATACTAATTTCTTAATTCCTTATTAAATCTTGAAAGATTAACTAGCTTTGTTACTTTCATCACCATTATACCTAGTAGAAGTTGTTATAAATTTTATTCAACTATAATAATGGTTACTTTACCTATAATATCATTATTAATAAAAGAAGTTGTAAAAATAAATTAATCACAACTTCTTTTAAAGTAAAGTTTTAAATAAATTAATACTACAATTAAATATTCAATTATTAAAATATTCATATGCTTGTATAAATAGGATTATTTAATGGGAATATGATCCAACCAATTGGGCAATACTTCCTTTTCCCATTTTAATTCACCATTTTTTATATACATAACTTGTTCAAGTAATTTAGTATTATCATACACTCTTATTTCATCGCAAATTTCAATAACTTTATTTAAATTATTTAAAGAATCTATATATCTTCTTTCTATATCATCATCAGGTATTCCATGACCACCTTTTTGTACTCTTAAATTAACTCTTTTTTTTGCAATTTCTACAGTATCTACACCAATATAATTCATAACAATATAAAAACCATTATTTTTAGCAAGTTTAATATTACGAATAATACTTTTTCCACTTAAAGTAGTTTCTTGATTAAATGAAATTCCTTCTGAAATATATTCATTAATAAGCTTTATAGCTTCTCTAGCACACTTAATTTGAAGGTTATTATCTTTCCAAGAACCTATATTAAAAACCATTTCATCAGTATTAATTCTTTTTTCTTGCTTATTACAAGAATAATATATTGATTTATATATTGATGTTTTACCTGCTCCGTTAACTCCAGCAAATAAAGTATAAGTTTTTGTCATTTTATTTACCTATAACCTTTTGTTGCTCTCTTTGTAGAACTAAATTAGCAAGTGTCATGTAAAAATCCTGTTCATCCTTAGTTTTTGATTGTTTAAATAATTCTTGTAGTTGATTATATGAATAATGTAAAAAAGTATCATATAAAATATTATTTTTATTACTCATAACACAGCCTCCTTTTAATATATATCTATAATTATATTATTTAAATAGGGTTCTATCAACTAATATATTTTACTATCATACTCACTTACTAATATACTGTCATACCTATATATCTCTACTCTTATCTATAATTATATTATTAGTAATAGTTATTCTAACTTTTTTGTTATAGTTAAACTTTTCTTATTATTGTCTTAATTTGAGAATACCATAAAACTAGTGGATTATTTTTCCATATAAATATATTTGTATATATTTATTGTACCTACAACAATTAACTGGCTTAATGTTATAAGCATAACAGCATATGATAAAACATTAGTTTTTACCATATTTGGGTATAATAAAGTAATTTCATAAAAATTAAGATTAATAATAACTATTATTGCAATAGCAACTGTTAGAGCAGTAATTAAAAATCTAAACCTAGTAATTCTTAAACTACCTTCAGAATAACCTTTCTTTATAAAAAGATATGCTAATACTATATTCAATATAAAGTTAATAAGATATACACATATTCCTATAGCAATATAAACTATTCGTTTTCTTTCTAGTAAAAAATATAGTATTTCAATACCAATAATAAGAAAAAATATGGATTCAAATAAACAAATTATACCTAAAAACAAAGATAATGGAGATGGATTTTTTTAGTGCTATGCTAGAGCATTTACTTTAAAATAGTAAGGGGACTTTGTATAGATAGATTCTATTTTAATTTAACAGTATAATAAGTTATATATATGTACTATTAAATTAAAACATTAAGGAGTTATAAGATGGAAAAAGTTAATGGCTTATCTGAAGCACAGAAAAGAGTAGATGATAATTGGAGAAAAAACAATAAAGATCATGCTAATTACTTAAGAGGTAGAAGTGCTGCAAGAAGTTTTATAAGAAATAAAGCTACTTTAGAAGATTTAAAAGAACTTAGTAATTTAATTGAAGAAAGAGAAAGACAATTATAAACCAAAGTTTAACAGAAAGTGAGAAATTTATTATGGGACTAATGGATTTGTTTAAAGCTAAGGAAAATGAAAGTTTAAAAAAAGAGTTAGAGGAAACTAAAAAATTATTATCACCAGAGCTTTTAAATGTAAAAGAAATTAATCAGCATATAAAAGAATTGGAAGAAAAGAAAACTTCATTGGAAAATGAAGTGAAAGATTTAGAATCAGAGCAATTAGATATAAATAAAAAAATAGAGGAGCGTAAATCAAAATTAATAATCTTAGATGAGGATTTATTAATGCAGGATTTTAGCCTATATCAACCTATTTATGACTTTGCAACTTCAGAGAAATATAAAGAAAAATTAGATTCTATTAGAAGAGAACAAAAAAGATTAATTAAAGATAAAACAGCAGTAAATTATTTTGATGGTTGGACAGTAGATGGAAGTAAAGCCAAAGGTAAAAAAATGACTGATAATAATATTAAACAAATAATTAGATCTGTTAATACAGAATGTGAAAATGTTATTGATAGAGTTAAGTTTAGTAATATAGAGAGTATGAAGAAAAGAATTATTAAAACTTTTCAAGATTTGAATAAAATAAATTCTAGTAATAAAGTTGAATTAACAGAATATTTTTTACACTTAAAACTTGAAGAATTAAATTTAGCTTATGAATATCAGGTGAAAAAGCAAGAGGAGAAAGAAGAATTAAAGCGTACTCGTGAAGAATTAAGAGAACAAGCAAGATTGCAGAAGGAATTAGACAGTGCTAAAAAGAATATTGATAAAGATTTAAAACACTTTAATAATGCATTAAACTCTTTAATGGGACAACTTGAAAATAAGGAAATTAGTGAAGAACAAAGACAAGCCCTTATTAATAAAAAATCTGAGTTAGAAGATAAAATTTCAGAGTTAGATAAGAATTTAAAAGATATAGATTATAGACAAAATAATCAAAAAGCAGGATATGTATACATAATTTCTAATATAGGAACTTTTGGAGAAAATATATATAAAATTGGTATGACTAGAAGATTAGACCCACAGGATAGAGTTGATGAATTAGGAGGAGCATCAGTACCATTTAATTTTGATGTACATGCTATGATATTTACAGAAGATGCTCCTAAGCTAGAAAATGCCTTACACAAAGCTTTTGAGAATAAAAAAGTTAATATGATTAATTCACGTAGAGAATTCTTTAATGTTACATTAGAAGAAATTGAAGATGTTGTTAAAAAGAGCTTTGATAAAACAGTAGAATTCAAAAAAATAGCTGAAGCAGAGCAATTTAGACAATCTTTAAAAATAAAAAATAAACTTTAAATAAAGAATTAAAATCAAAAACTAGAGCTAGTAGAAAAATTACTGGCTCTAGTTATAGATTAATGGTAAATTTTAATTAAATTGTACTATTGATTCTAGTCTTTCAATTCTTAAATGTGTTTTAGGATGAGAAGCTTTTAAATCTTCCATAAACCCTGTAATATAGTCTTCATTACATATTAAATCTAAAGCAACTGCTAAAGATTCCCCATAGCCTAATTGAGCTGAGTATTTATCTGCCTCATATTCATTTTCTCTTGAAGATTTAAGAGAAAACAAGTATAAAAGATTTAAAAGTTTTTCTATAACTCCAACAAATATAAACCTAAGAATTATTGGTATAGTATAATTTCCTCTTTTATGATCACTAAAGAAACTCCCAACAAAATAACAAATAAAAGTTGCTATCATAACATAAATATTAAAAAGTATATTGCCTGCTCTAGTTAATAATAAAAGAGTAGTGTCTTTATTTACTATATGAGCAAATTCATGTGCTAAAATTCCTTTTATCTGTTCATCACTTAAAGTTAATAGTCCTGTTGTTAGTATAATAGTATTTTTTCCAGCTGCAAAAGCATTAGGAATTTTATTATCTGTTATAAACAGCTTTATATCTTTAGAAACTTCAGGATTTTTTATAAGTACTCTTTTATAAACTTCATCAAAAATAGGATATAATCTAGCTTTATGTGATTCATTTGTAATTTTTTTAGCTTTTACTCTTATTCTTAAAAACCATTCTCCTAATGAAGTTAAGCTTGATATAAGTCCTAAATAATAAATTGAAAATATTGTAGGGATACTTAGTACTGTAATTATATCTGAATATTTTTGGCTAACCTTTGATATTCCAAAGCTAGTTATTAAATCTCCAAATATTATAGATGTTATAATTTTCCCTAGTAGCAACCAAACCACAATAAAATTTGCTAATAAGTAAATTATTAGTCCTCTGTTACTTTTTTTAGTTAATGCTTCCTTTAATTCATAAAATAATTTCATTTATATATCCTTTCTTTTTTATAATTATGAAGATAATATCTTAAATTTCCATAAATAGAATAATACCTTATATAAAATTTCAAATATTATTCTATTTTTAAAAATAATAAATCTTAGTATATAAAATTTAATAGTATTAATTTTTATTATTATAAGGAAGCAATTTTTTATAGTTAATATTTAAATTGTTAAATTTTTTTTTATGTTTTAAATAATATAAAGAATAATGATTAAGATTATAACATAAATAGCAAAAGTAAATAATTAATTTTTTTAATATTTATGGTATTTAATATATAATATTTAATTTTTGAATATATATAGTTTTTATGTAAATAAAAGTAAATTATTAGAATATACAAAATTATCCTTTATTTTATTACAATATTTTACTCTCAAAATCTATAGTTTTTTGATACATTTAATTTATAATAAAAAATTTACTAAAACAAGCTATTTTTCAAACAAAAAAGTGTCTCACTCTATTGCAAGGTTTTTTGAGACAGTATATCATTTCATTTAGAGCATTTTACTGTTTAAAGGAAATTTATTAAATAAAATATAATATTTTTATTTAATTTTATTTTAAAACAAAAGTACATTTATAAGGAAAGGATGCAAAAGTAATAATGAATTTTAGTTATGAACGTATTAGTACAACTAAACAAGATGAACGTCGTCAACAATTAGTCTTTAATAATATAAAAATAGATAAAAGGTATTTAGACAAAGTAAGTGGAAAAAATAAAGAAAGACCTCAATTAAATAAGCTTATGCTAAATTCAAAAGCTGGAGATAATATTTATTGTGAAAGTATAAGTAGACTTGGAAGAAATGTTGATGATTTAAGATATATTTGTAAATATTTTAAAGATAAAGATGTTACAGTACATTTTATAAAAGAAGGATTTAACACTAATGGTGATATGTATAAATTTATGCTTACCATATTAGGTGCAGTAGCAGAAATGGAAAGAGAACTTATAGTAGAAAGAGTTCGTGAAGGAATTGAAAAAGCTAGAATATATGGAACAAAAAGTGGTAACACCTTAGGTAGACCTAAAACTAAATTACCTAAAGAGTTTATTAAATATTATAATAAATGGACTAATAAAGAAATTACAGCGGTAGAATTTGCAAAGCTAATAAAAGTTAGTAGAGCTACTTTATATAGATATATTCATGATTATAACTTAAATAAATAAATATTAGAAAATAAATTTATAAATTTGGGACAGTAGATAGTTTTGTGTAAAAAACAAAACTACCTACTGATTTTTTGTATTCCTTTTAGATTATTAATTTTTTTACTTCTAATATTTTAATATAGTAATTATTATTTTTTTATATATTCTTACTTATAATTAATTGTTTAAATTTAAACTTTTAAATTTTTTAAATATAAATAGTTTTAAAGCTCCAAAGATTAAAAAAGCCATTCCAAATAAAAAATATAAAACTTTCATTAAAGCATTATTAAAAAATATTGATAAAAAAGGAAAACAAAGTTCAGCTAAAGCATTAGAAAACATATGCATTATAATACTGCCATATATTGAATCAGTATAAAAATATACTAAAGCAAATAATATACCAAATATAAAAGAATGTATTCCTTGAGGTAAATTTCCATGGAAAATACCAAAAACTAAAGCTTGTACTAATATAGCTGTAGATAGTTTTAAATTCTTTTTTAAGAAGTTAAAAATTAATCCCCTAAAAATAATTTCCTCTATTATAGGCGCAAATATTATTACATATATTAATTTTATAAAAGATTTTTCTGAAAAATAATTTATAACTTCTTTATAGCTTGGTAAATATGTTAACAAAGGATCTAATGTAAATGATGATGTAATCCTTACACCTATAGTAAATAGAATTATATATAGTATAGTGTTAAACTTAATAGGTTTAATTTTACACATTTTGTATGAATTTTCTTTAGAAGATTTAGAATTTGTTTTTAAATATAGTAAAGATACTATTATTCCAACAGACTGTTTTAAAAAAATATTTGATAAAAAATTACTTACAATTTTATTTGACTGAATTATATTAAAATCTTGCAAAATTAATGTTAATATTGATATTAAAATTCCTGTCCCTTCTATAATTATTGAAAAAGTAAATACTATTTTTATTATTTCTAACATTATATACTTAAATTTTCTCATATAAATTTACTCTCCTCCAATTCTTCATATTAAATTTAAAAATATATTTTATCATTAATTAAGAAAAATTCATCAGTTTAATCTTGAAATTCAGTTTTTTTGACTTGAAGTTAATTATTTTATAAATATACAATGATTTTATAGGTCTATTCCTTACATCTTTTTGTACTTTTTCATCAACTATCAAATAATTAATTATGTAATTTAAAGTTGCTCTTCATTCAGCTTCAGTAATAGTGAATAAAGTACATAAAAATAAGTTAAAGAAATAGGTTGCTGGCAATGATATATTAGAACAAACTTTTTAGGATTTAAAGCTTAAGGGCAGCTTGTTTACTTTTGAAAGCAATTTAAAAGAGAGCAAAAGCTCTCTTATTTTAAGTTAAATTATTCTTTTTTTATTTTTATTTCGTTTATAAAATTTTCAAACAGTTTTAAAATATTTTTAAGTTTTTCATTGGATTTTTTATTAACTCTATGTACTCTAAATCAAATTCCAAAATCATTTTTTTCTTCTTTTAAGCTAAATTGTTCTAAGTAAATAAGTTCATCTTCACTAGGAATATTAAAACCACTTACGCAATACTTTAAAAATCTTTCAAAAGATTCCTCAATTAAATTCTCTTCAAACCTCATCTTTTTACACCTCATTTATTTATTCTTATATTTTAAGTATTAACTTTTTTGAAGATTTTTATTCTCATTTATGAAAGTATATAATTTATTTTAACACCTCATCTAATTAAACTTATACTTTAATTATTACCATAAATAAAAAAACAAATTTTCCTTTATGATAAATATTTATTAATTTATCATACGTATATTAATCTCTTACATGGTAATAATGAATAATAAAATAAAACTATATTGAGGGTAAGGAGTTAATAAATTTATGCTTAAAGTAAGTAAAATAATGAAAAATAGAAACATAACAGCATATGAACTTAGTAAGAATACTGGTATAAGTATGTGTCATTCCTATAGGATAATAAGTGGAGAAAATGAAGATATAAAAATAAGTACACTATTAAAGATTAGTAAATTTTTAAATATCCCTGCATTTATGCTAATTGAAGATGACTTACTAAACTTAGAATAAAGAGAAATGTATATTCATTTCTCTTTATTTTTTTACAATATTATTTCATTTATGAGAATAAAAAATATCATAAATAGAAATACTTTAACTATAAAAACAAATAAAAGAAAGGAGCTAAATATCATGTTTGAACTTGGAAATATCCACTATACTTTAGGAGTAAAAGAACTTATTGAAGAAGAAAAAATAGATATTTTTCAACTTATGAAAAATATAGATAAACATAAAAAAAATGTTTCAGAGTATTGTATGAAAGGTTTAAAATCAAATAAAACAATGATTAATAATAACTTTAGACAAATACTGAATTTTTATATAATAAGTAACATAAAAATATGGTTTATAACTAATTTATGTAAATATACATATACAACAATTTTTTTATCTAGTGAATATTAAATTTTAGAAAAAGAAGATAGAGTAAATGGAATAATAAAAAGACTAAGTAATCAATATGACTTATGTTTCTACAAAGGAGAATTAATGACCACTATAAAATTTTTTAACTTACTTTACTTAGAAACTAATTTCTATACGGGTACTTTACAAGCATATCAAGTAGAAAAAAAACTTACTTATTACTTAAACAATAAAGATGTAACTTTTAAAAAAGCTAGTACATATTTTGGATTTCCTTATTTTTTAGATATACTTAAAAAAATATATGAAAAGGAAGATAAACAAAGATCATTTAATAAATTTGTCGGATAAATTCCGACTTTTTTTATTGCTAAAATTACAAGTAACTATAAAAAAGATTTATTTATCTAAAGTATTAAAAAACTAAGCTTGTCCCACACACTAATGCCATTCCACCTATTTCTAAAAACTTTCTTTAAATCAATGTTTATTCATGACCAAAGGAAACTGAATAAACATTGATTTAAAGGAAATACTATTCCCTTAGTGGATGGCATTGACCTTAAAAACTCTCCCTATCATAGGATGATAAATAATTCACTATTAACTTAGAAAATAATTTATTGACTAAAAATGAATACTAAAAGCTTTGCTACAATTTATTTTCTAATACTTAATACATTTAAACATAATATAAATTTTTTTGATTTTTAATATTTATCCATAACCATTTTTAATTTTTTTATAGCATTACACTTCTTACAAGCTATTGTTCCATACTTTAAATTAGTTTCATCTATTATTCTATTGTAACTATAATTAAGAAAAAAAGTTTTGCTTAATTGTAAAATGAAATTGAACTAAATAAAAAATCCATAGTGGATTAACCTGTGTTATGATTTAATCGCAAAAC
>JANZXU010079100.1:0-35269 GCA_027576215.1 Amissidens hainesi | reverse complement strand
TTTCTGAATCAGAAAGTTTGCTTTTAGATTTATTTCTTCTTTCTTTAACTTCATTAGGAACAAATTCTTTATAAAATTCATCTATAATCACATAACTCACTATAAAAATATCTTTTAAACTCTCTAATTTTCCTATACAATAATTATTATAATCTAACATAACTTCCTCCTGTATTTTGGGTTTGGGCACTTCAAATTATAACAGAAGGAGTATGTTAGATTTTTTTATTTTTAATTTAACTAGCACAACGGGTTAAATATATAAATTTAACTACTTTCATACTATGCATATTAATAATTCCAATAAAAAATATTCTATACAATTTCTCATCAAAATTTATTGTAAAGTTAATTGCTTATATATTGGACAGTATAATATTATTTTTAATTTGCATTAATTGTGGAATGTTTTTTCGTTAAGAATTATAAAAATAGGATTACAAAAAGTTGTAATTCTATTTCTATTTTAGCATCTCTATTTTTCCTTTGCTTAATCCTGTAGATTTTTTATAATAACATATAAATATACCCCAACAAGCAATAGATTTTTTTAGAATATTAAATATAAAAGTAATATGTGAAATTATTTGGCATTATACGAATTTAGTTAATAGAAAATAATGTTAAAATATAAGTGTATAGAGAATTAAAAATAAGCTTTAAAGGAGTATGGTTATGTTAGATAATAACGGGTTTGATTTATGGGCTAATAAATATGATAAAAGTTTTGGTTTAAGTGAAGAAAAAATTTCTTTTCTACAAATATCATATTGTTCAGGAGTTATTCGATTAAAGAAATAAAGGGAATAATATGAAATTTGAAATGGAGAAAAACAATGGTTAATGATATAAAGGAAAAAAATATTATAAACAGCGATATAAGTATAAAGGAAATATCAATAGAAGATGAAAAATTAAAGATATTTAAAGAGGGTAATAAATTAGATAAACAAAAGTTAATTGTTAATTCAGATGAAGAGAATTTTTTAAATGAACTTTTAATAGCTTTAGATAAATGTGAAAGTTTTTATTTTAGCGTAGCATTTATAAATTATAGTGGACTTCAATTATTACTAGATAAGTTTCAAGAATTAGAAGAAAAAAATATAAAGGGAAAGATAATAACTTCAACTTATCTTAATTTTACTGATCCTAAAGCTTTAAAAAGAATTAAAAAGTTTAGCAATATAGATTTGAAGGTTTTTGAAACTGACAAAGAGGTTGGATTTCATACAAAAGCTTATATTTTTGAAAATAAATATGATTATAAAATAATTATAGGTTCCTCTAATATAACTCAAAGCGCTTTAAAAAGTAATATTGAATGGAATGTAAAAATCGTATCTAAAAAGGATAATGTATTTGTTCAAAATGTAGTAGAAGAATATAAAACTCTATTAAATTCTAGTAGTGTTGTGGATGAGGAGTTTTTAAATAACTATAAGAAATTTATATATGAAATAAACAAGATGAAAAAAAATTCAAAGGTAAGCTTATTAAACAATAAAGAAATAAAGGCAAACTCTATGCAAGAGATGGCAGTTGAAAACTTAGAGAAACTTAGAACATATGGGGAAAGTAAGGCTTTAGTTATTGCATCTACTGGAACGGGAAAAACCTATATGTCAGCTTTTGATGTAAAAAAGTTTAATCCTAAAAGAATTCTTTTTATTGTTCATAGAGAAGAAGTTTTATCAAAGGCTAAGGAAACATATGAGAGTATAATAAAGAATAAATCTATGGGATTATATACAGGAAATTTTAAAGAAGAGGATGCAGATTATTTATTTTCAACTATACAGAGTTTGAATCTTCATTTTTCCGAATTTAAAGAGGATGAGTTTGACTACATAATAGTTGATGAAGCTCATCACTCAGCAAGTGCTAGTTATCAAAAGGTTTTAGAATATTTTAAACCTAAGTTTTTATTAGGGATGACTGCAACACCAGAAAGAAGTGATGGTGAAAACATATTTGAGATTTTTGATAATAATGTAGCTTTAGAAGTTAGACTTTATGATGCTCTAAGGGATGATTTAGTAATTCCATTTCATTATTTTGGAATTACAGATATAACTGGAGTTGATTTAAGTGACGTTGATATAGACAATATATCAGAAGTTACTAAAAGGCTGAATATAAATAAAAGAGTTGAGTTCATAGTTGATAAGATGAAGTTTTATGGCCATGATGGAGATAAACTTAAATGTATAGGATTTTGTGTGAGTATAGAACACGCTAAGTATATGACAGAAGAATTTAATAAAAGAGGAATTAAAAGTGTGTGCTTAACAGGAAATGATTCCGTAGAGAGAAGGAAAGAATTTATAGAAAAGTTTGAAGATAATGATGATGAATTAAAGGTAATTTTTACTGTGGATATTTTTAATGAGGGTGTTGATATTCCGTCAATTAATATGGTTTTAATGCTTAGGCCAACTAATTCTCCAATTATATTTATTCAACAACTTGGAAGAGGATTGAGAAAGCATGATAGTAAATCTTTCTTAACAGTATTAGATTTTATAGGAAATCATAATAAGGTTTTCTTAGTGGCAATAGCATTAAAAGGTGAGAGATATTACGATAAGGATAGTATAAGAGTCGATGTTGCAACAGGATTTAAAACACTTCCAGGATGTACTCATATACAAATGGATAGAATATCTAAAGAAAGAATACTAGCCCAAATTGAAAAAGAAAATTTTAATTCTTTAAAGTATCTTAAAGATGAATATTTTGAGTTTAAGAAAATGAATGAAGGAATAACTCCGTATTTACTATTAGATTATATTAAATTTGAAGGAGCACCAGATCCTATTAAGTTTATATCTTATTCAAAAACATATATTGATTTCTTGGGGAAAGTTGAAAAAGATAATAAGTTAAAAGCTATTTTAGAAGATGAAAGATTTAGCAAAGTTTTAAAAGAATTTTCAAGCAAACTACCATTAAAAAGAGTTTATGAATTTGGCATAATAAAATATCTTATAAATCATGATAGTATATCTTTTAAAAATACTAAAAGAGAAATATTAAAATATATAGAGAAAGTTAATGAGGATAGCGTTAGACATGCACTTGAATGTCTAAATGGAGATTATTTAGATTCTTTAGAAAAGAAGAGAAGTATAAATCTTTTTGAATACAAAAATGAGACGTTAAGTATAACTGATGATTTTAAAGATTTAATTCAAAATAAAGTATTCAAAAAATACATTGAAGATGTAATAAACTATGGAATTATAAGATATGAAAAAGAATTTAGCAGAGAGTATTATGGAGTTCCTTTCTTTAAATTATACGAGCAATATAAAATGATAGATACGGCACTACTTTCTAATTATAGAAAAATTCATTCATCTTTTAGAGGAAGTGGACTTATTACAAATAATAATGAGTATTTTTTATTTGTAGATTTGCATAAGGATGAAGATATAAAGAAAAGTATAAAATATAATGATAAATTCATTGATAGAAAAATTTTTCAATGGGAAACTCCAAATAGTACTTCTCAGGAATCAGACAGAGGGAAAAATATAACCTTTAATAGGGAAAGAAAAATAAATCTTCATTTGTTTGTTAGAAAATTTAAGAAAATAGATGGAGAAGTACAACCTTACATTTATATAGGAAAAGGAAATACAATAAAATTTGAAGGAGAAAAACCTATAACTGTTTGGTTAGAGTTAGAAGATGAAATTGCATTTAATTTATATAATGAGTTAAATAATATTGTTGGGTTGATGTAATAAATGAAAGAGAAAGTATCTTTCTATAATTTGCAAATGTACGCTTAATTAGAATATAATTATTTTGAATAATGTAATATTTTTCAAATATTACAAATGAAGTGTAGCTTAGGAGGTGATATTATGGTAACTTTCAGTCTCAATTTAATAAGAATAATAGCAGGAATTCTACTTTTAGGTTTAGTGTATTTTTGTAAAAAGAAAGTAAGCAAAACCAACTATGATAAATTTGATCTAAAATGGTGTTCTATATTAGGGATTATATCTTTAGCAAGTGGAGTTTCAGAAATAACAAATTTAACAAATATGTCGTCATTTGTTTATGTATATTATATATATATTATATTAAATGCTATATTTTTAGTAATAATAGGTATTTTTATAGGTAGAGCTTTTAAGTTATTAATAAATAAATTTAATAAAAATATCAGAAGGTAGTTAGTTTGGAATGGTGGCTTTAAATACTAGATATAAAGAATTTTAAAATACCTATAATATCTGAATAATGCTTTTAATTTAAAAAAAACAAGGCAAGCAAAGTATTTTTATTATACATTTAGTAGTTTGTGTATTAACTTGTTTTTCAGTATACATAGATTTTTAAGATAAATAATATTGGGGTGAGATTATGAAAAAAGAAAAAGATATAGAATTACCATCAGTAGGAAAGATAATGATAAAGATTTCATTATTAACAATAATTGTGGATATTATAAGAGGTGGTTTCACTAGAAAAAATATAATATTTGCTATTTTATGTATAGTTGTAATAGGTTTAATATATTTAGGTACAAGATATTATAAAGCTAAAAAAATAAGTTGTGAATAGAAAAATAGAGAAAAGTGTTCATAGGATTTATAATACTATTTGAAATAGTATGGTTGATATTAAAAGGGATAAAGTTATCATTGTAGAAATTTAACTTTATCCCCAAAAATTCCTAAATATTGTTTTCTAATTTTTCAACTGTCGGAATGTCGGCAGGAGCCCAGTTTAATGATTTAAGGCATTCTTTTTTTAGCCATATAAGCTTTGAATGTTCATTAGCAGTAGGGGTTCCATTTTTTATCTTACATTTTATTGTTATTAAGTTTACAATAACTTTCTCATATTCATGAGTATTATCAAAAACTATATCTAAAGCTTCAACTTCACATTTTAATTCTTCTTGTATTTCTCTAGTTATAGCATCAAATAAAGTTTCATTTTCTTCAACTTTGCCACCAGGGAATTCCCACATGTTAGGAAGGATCATTTTAGGTGAACGAAGAGCACATAATACTTCATTATGATTGTTTTCTATAACTGCACCAACTACTTTGACTGATTTTTTCATTTAACTTCACCTCGAAATTAGATTAGCATAAGAAAATATAAATAGCAATTTAAAAAATAAAAAGCCTAAAAAATAGTTTAAACTAAATTTTAGGCTTATATATAAATTTTGAATAAGGTGCTATTGATTTAGATTAAAGAATTTTATCTTCAAAACACTTAACGGTAGTTGAATTTCCTTCTGAATCTATGATTATTCCATTACCATGTCTTAAATCATCTTTCCACTCGCCAATGTAAACTGAACCATTAGCTAGAGTTTCTTTTCCATAACCATTACGCATATCATTTGACCATTCACCAACATAATTAGTTCCGTCAGCAAAAGTATATTTCCCAAATCCTTCTTTTAAATCAGATTTCCAATTTCCTTCAAACTTGTCTCCATCTTCCCAAGTATAAACTCCAAAACCATCTCTGAAATCTTTCTTAGAATAACCAAGATAAGTTTCTCCAGTAGGCCAATAAAATTCTCCAAAACCATCTGTTACATTATCTTTCCAGTTACCTTTATAAACAGTACCATTTTTATATGTAAAAACTCCGTGACCATTTCTTTTACCATTAGCTATATCGCCAACATAAGTACCTTGGTTAGAATGAGCATCTTCAACTTTTATTTCTGATTTTTTTAAGTTAGAATTTTTTATATTTTTTATATTACTTATATCTATTTTATTCATAAAAATTATACCTCACATTATATCAATTTATATCAATTAAATGAAAATTATTTTCAACTATATTATAGTTTTAATTTTACCAGTTTTAATTTGATTTGCAATAGAAATTTAAAGGATAAATACATGTATTTTCTAATAATAACTTTGTTATTATGATTTAGTATATTTATTTAGTAAATTTAAAAGTGTAGGAATAAGTAAATTTATGATACAATTTATAAAATTAAATAAATATTTTTAGAGTATAATTTTTTATACAACAAAAAAATCATACATTTTCATATATGATTTGTGGTTGCGGGAGCAGGACTTGAACCTACGACCTTCGGGTTATGAGCCCGACGAGCTACCAACTGCTCCATCCCGCGATATTAAGTTGTTAATCAAGTTCCTCTTGACTACATTCTTAGTATAGTACATTATTAAAACAAAGTCAAGAGTTTTTAAAATAATTTAAATTAATAATTAGTAATGAAATCAAAAGAAAACTATTTTTTAATTAAATACAAATAATAGGTTGAAATTCAAAAAAAAAAAAAACGAATACATTCAAATTACAACATATTTTTTGTAAAATATTTGTTAATATATAAATGTGAACTAAATATTTTTTTTATTACGTAATAAATTAAAAATTATAAGAAATTATGAGTTTATTAGGTTATTACTAAGAAAATAATTTAATTTTCTCCATATAACTTAATAGAACGATATAGATGAAAAGGGGATTAAAAATGAAAAAAAGAATTAAAACTTATTTATTAGTAGCAGGTATGTTAATTGCAACTTCAACAGTAGCAATGGCAACACAAGGTCATACGATTTCAGGTATAAGTGGAAAAGGAACAGGTTATTCTGGATATGTTGAAGGTGAAAGAAATGGACATGGATGTTATGGAGCTACTTATACATATAGAAATTCTGGTAGCGAAAGAGTTTATGCATATGTACAAATTGTTGATAAAGAAGGTTATGTTTTAGGAAATGGTTCGGCTAATACTGGAAGTGATTATGCTTATTCAGGTACAATTACTAGAGGAAGTGGAAGAAATGCATTTGGAAGTTGTGGAACAGCAAGTGGCAGTGGAAGAACATTTGCACGTTTATATTAGGATTTTATAGAAAGATAGATGGAATATGATATTATATCATATTCCATTTTAGGTAATACGAATGATTAATTTAAAGAAATACAAGAAAAATATGTTTATTATAATAATTTTATCATTAATAATTTTTACATTTTCAATAGTTTCAAGCATATTAATTTCTAATTATAAAAATGATAATGAAGTTAATAGTTTACAAAACACAAATACTCAATATTTAAAGTTTAATGTTTCGGATAAAATTCCCTTTGCAAATATTTTAGCTATTTTAGATAATTATAAAAACTCTGACATATATATGGAGTTTAATCCAGTTCCTAAATATGCTGATACTACAACATTTTTTGGGAAAGGTATATATTATAATTACGATTTAAATAACAGATTCCCTATTTTAGAAGGGCGCAATTTTACGTTACAAGAAATTAATGCAAATGAAAAAAAGATACTAGTTGGAAAAAATTTAAAAGCTGAAATCACTATAGAAAATGGAAATGAATACTTTTTAATAGGAGATGAAAAATTTAAAGTAATAGGGATATTAGGAGATATAACTAGAGAAACTGGATACGATAATACTTTTATAATTAATTTAAAATCAAGTAATGGTTTTTCTGATTCAAGAGCTAGATGGAAATTAAATATAAGCAATAAGCAGAATTTAGATGAAGTTTTGATTGCTTATAAAAATTTGGCAGAAAAAAATAGTGCTACTATAAGTGTTATGCAAAAAGATGAAAAGAAATTAAGTTTATTTGATATTGTAGAGAAATATCCAGATTTTACAGATGTATTAAAAATGGTTTTTTTCTTAGGAATAATAGATTTAATTATTGTAATTTATTATTGGATAAATAAAAGTATTAAAGAAATTGGTATTAAAAAAGCATATGGAGCAACGGATTTTGATATATCAATGAACATATTAACCCAATATATAATTTGCACAATTATATCTGTGTTTATGGGTATAGCATTACATGGGATTTTCAAAATTATTCTAATAAAAATGTTTCCTATGTTTTCTTTTTGTATATATTATGAAAACATTATAATTATTACGTTACTATTTATGCTTATTGGCTTGATAATAAGTATAATTCCTTTAATTAAATTAAAAAAAGTTAAACCAATAAGTATCATGAAAGGAAGTCTAAAATGAATAATTTATGGTATTCCTTTAGAGAATTTAAAAATAATATATTATTTAAAATAATAATTATAATTCAAATAATTATAGCTATGAATTTATTATACAGGGTAATTGAGGTTAAAAAATATCAAAATAATAAAATGGCTTCTATGGAGCAAATAACAAAAAATAAAAAAATCTATCAATTTACATCAAAGTATACATCTATAGGTGAATTATTAAATGCCCAAAATGATTCTAATAAATTTAATAGATTATCTCAAATAGTACAAGAAAAGTTCCAACTTGTTACAGCTAACTATGGAGAAATGAATTTAAAAAATTTTGATGGTATAACTCAGTTTAGAGATAAAGATTTTAATAATTTAGATAATAATTATACGTTTGTAAACTCAATTCAATGTAGTTCAAATTTCTTTAGCCTTTTTAATATAAAGTTATCTCAGGGTAATTTTGATAAATTTGAAGAATTTACAAAGCTTAATTCTTATGAAAAAAAAGAAAAATGTATACCAATACTTTTAGGAAATTCTTATAAAAGAATATTTCATTTAAATGAAATAATAGAAACAAAAAGCTTGAAATATAAAATTACAGGATTTATAAAGATAAATCAATTTTTTTTAGATAAAGGTATATATGATTTAAGCAGAGTAAAAAATCTGAACACATTTATTATAGCACCAATGCCTAAAGATATTATAAATGCTAATCTAAATAATGCCTTTTTAATAGCGAATAATGAAGGTGATTTTAATTCAATAAAAAAATCTATAGATGATATGGCACAAAAGCAAGGAGTTAAATTATCTATTTTAGATCCAAATGAAAATATAAAATTCTTTTTAAATGCACTTAAATTTGATACAAATATAAAGTTAATAATAATATATATTATTATTATTTTTGTAGCGATAGGTTTATTAGTTATATTTTCTAATAGAGTCGCTAAAATGAGAAAAGAATTTTCTTTACATATAATGCATGGTGCAACAATTAAAGATATATGTATGAGAGTAATTTTAGAACATATTTTTTTAGTTATTATATCAACTATAATATCCTTAATTTATTTAATAAATAGTAATACAAAAATAATAAATGATATATTATTTTTTGAACCAATAGTATTTGCTCAAACTATTTTAATAATATTTAGTATTGTACTTTTAATTGCTATTATTCCTGTGTATAACATAAAAAAACATAGACTAAATTATTTAATAAGGGGAGAGTAAATAATGGAATTAATAAATTTAAAATCTATAGTAAGACAATATGGGCGTAACGAAAATATTGTTCATGCATTAAAGGGTATTGATTTGTCAATAAATAAAGGTGAACTTATAGCAATAATGGGACCATCAGGTTCTGGAAAAACAACTATATTGAATATATTAGGATGTTTAGATTGTCCTAGTTCAGGAGAATATATTTTAGATGGTATAGATATAACAAGATTAAATCAAAAACAATTAGCTAGTATTAGAAACTCTAAATTTGGATTTGTAGTTCAATCGTTTGCGTTATTAGATGATTATACAATATATGAGAATGTAAAAATTCCTTTAGATTATAGTAAAAATAAGATAAAACAAAAAAAGCTTAAAGTTAAAGAGATATTAAAAAAATTTAGCATTGAAGAAAAAGTTAACAAATATCCTACAGAATTATCTGGTGGACAATGTCAAAGAGTTGCTATTGCAAGAGCATTAATTAATAATCCAGATATTATTTTAGCTGATGAACCAACGGGAGCATTAGATAAAACAATGGGACAACAGGTAATGGATATATTTAAAGAAATAAACAAAGATGGAAAGACTATAATAATAGTAACTCATGATTTTAATATAGCATCTCAATGTAATAGGATAATAAATATTGAAGATGGTAAAATAAAATAAATTTTGAAGAGTATTAATATCTAAAACAAGGTTATCTAAAACTCAGTAGATAGCCTTGTTTTGTAGTAAATTTTTCAATTAATTATATGAAATTTAAGAGATATTCTAATTGTTTAAAATTTCATTTAGTTCTTTTATTAAAACTTTATTTTGCTCTGATGTTAAAATACAAACTCTAAAATAATATTCATCTAATCCTTCAAAGGATGAACAGTTTCTTATAATAATATGATTAGTTAAAAGTTTTTCATATAATTCTTTAGCAATAATTTTTTTTGATTTTATTTTACAAAGAATGAAGTTACCATAGCTTTTATATGCTTTTAAATCTTTAAAAGAACTAAGTTCATTAAAAAGAAAATCACGTTCTTTTGTCATTTCTAAAATAGTTTTATCAATATATTCCTCATCCTCAAACATAACTTCACCCATTATGGATGCAAAAATATTTATATTCCATAAATCAATATGTTCTAAAATTTTCTCATGAATATGTTTATTTGAAATTAATCCATATCCAAGTCTTATTCCTGGAGTTGAGAAAAATTTTGAAGTTCCTCTTATTACAAATAGTTTAGAAAAATCATTAACTAATGAAGAGGTAGAAAAAAATTCTGTGTTTGTAAATTCTATATAAGTTTCATCAATCATAACAAAAGCATTTGAATTTTCTAATATAAATTTAATTTCTTCCTTATTAAATGCAAAGCCAGTAGGATTGTTAGGATTACAAATAATAACTAAATCAAAATTATTATTTTTTATTTTAGAAATTAAATCATTAATATCTATTTTAAAATTATTTTCTTCACTGGAAAAATATTTTGTTATGGAACAATTTGTTTTTTTAAGTTCATTTTCATATTCAGAGTAGCATGGGGAGAGTAGTAGAGCTTTTTTAGATTGAATAGTTTCTATAAAGGATGAAATTAACTCAGTAGCACCACTACCTAAGATGATATTTGCTGTATTACAATTGCAATAACTAGATATTGAATTTTTTAAGTTTTTATAATTAGGGTCTGGATAAATAGAAACCATATTTATATTATTAATAATTGCTTGTTTAGCTTTTTCAGAAACACCAAAAGGATTTATATTAGAGCTAAAATCCATTAATTCTTCTTTTCTTAAATTTTGTTTATTAGCTAATTCAAATAAATTAGCACCATGATTTGTTTTCATAAATAAAAAATCCTCCTTTTTTAATTTTATGTATATATAAAATTTTATCTTTAGTTTAAAAGGTATAAAACAAAGTGAATGATACAAAATATTATACCACTCACTTTATTTTATAAATATTTGTATTTAAAAAATAGAATAATTATTTCTAAATATTATTTGCCTATAGTAATTCATAGACAATATTTAAGAATAATTCTAACTAGCTTTTGTTTCAATAACCGCAGTACTTCTTCTTTTTAAATATACTAAACGATAAAGAATTATACCACTTATTAAACCAATAATACATAAACCTATCATAGATAAGAATATAAGTTTGTATCCTTGTAATCCTGGGAATTTATCTAGTAATGAGCCATAATATGAATTAATAAACATGTCAGGAACGTATCCTATAAAGGAAACTATTCCAGCTGCCATTCCAGTGTATTTTCTTGGAACTTTTATTTCGTCAAGTGGTGCAAAGAAAACACCTTTCATTGATAAGAGTACTATAGATAAAATTAGCATATTAACTAATACTGGAACGATAAATGATGGCTCTCCAGGTAAAAATACATAAACTGCTGTAAATATTATTGCAAGTATGAAACCATAAATCATATATCTTATTGTAGATTTCATTTTATCAGCTACAACACCTGCAAAAGGAGGTGCTAGTGACATTATTACATAGCTCCTTATAATTCCAATAAATGCTCCAACAGTAACGGACATTTTAAATATATCAGTTACATAAGGTGTTAAGAAAGCTAGTCCAGAAAATGCTGCATAAGTTGTAAATACTAAAGATGCTGCAAGCCAAACTTCTGGCATTTTTACAACTGTACCAAGTCCATCAAACAAAGCTTTTCTTGTTTTATTATCTTTTTCTTTTTCGATTTTAGAATCATCTAATAAAAAGTATGAAAGCACTCCAAGCACTATAAGAACAACTGAATAAAATATAATTATAGTTTTCATTCCAAAAATACCTTCACCAACTTTTGCAAGTATTCCTAAAGCTATGAAAGATACTATAGTTGAAGATACTCCTCTTCCACCTTCTAAGAAACCAAATAATTTTCCTTGCTCAGAACTATCACCAAGCATTCGAACAGCCTTAACCATGGTTGGCCAAAATGTGAAAACTGTTGTAATTGCCCAAGCGCCATTTATTATAAGGCAAACATTATAAGATGGAATTGTAGAATACCAAAATCCAAGTAATCCAGTTGAAATTAAGGAAAATGGTACGAGCAATTTATAAGATAGACGGTCTGCTATAATTCCACCTGGTATGTATAATAAGAAATTAACTATACCGTACATACTTGTTAAAAATCCCATTTGAAAGTTATCAAAATGAAAAGCTTTTTGCATAGGTATGTAAAATACTTCTCTTAAGTAAGGCAGCCTATAAATTATTCCACCACCTGCACATAATACTAAGAGAGTAATCCATTTTTTAAAGTTTTTATTATTCATGAAATTCACCTCATGTCTTGCAAATTATAATTAAGTATTAGTAAATCATATTATAAAAAATAATTATATACACTATAGGTTTTAATATTTAATCGACAATAAAACTTAACTCATTATATATTAAAAACTATAGAAGCTCTTTTAATATGTTAGGATAGTTAGTTATTATTCCATCTACCTTTAAATCTATCATTTTTTTCATATCTTCTTTAGAGTTAACTGTATAGACATTTACATCAAGATAGTTATCATGAGCCTTTTCAACTATTTCTTTAGTTATGCTATTATACTCTGGATGAAGAGCATCAGCACCTAACATATTTACATAGTTATAAGGTTCATAAATACAGTCCCAGTATAAAACACCTGTTTTTATATTCCTATCTAATCTAAGACATTTTTTAATTGAATAATGATCAAAAGTTGACACTATAACTTTATTTTCCATATTGTATTTTTTAATTAGAGAATAAGTTATATCTTCAATATTTTCATAATGAACAATGCTATTTTTAATTTCTAAATTTATAAGAATGTTTTTATCACTAACATAAGATAAAAATTCTTCAAGAGTTGGTATTTTAAGTCCTTTAAATTCTTTACCAAATTTTATTCCTGCATCTAGTTTCATTAGTTCATCATAAGTATAATTGCAAAGAAGTCCCTTGCCAGTTGTAGTTCTGTCTAGTTCTTCATCATGACATATAACAGCTATGCCATCTTTAGTTAATTGAACATCGGTTTCTATTCCATCACAACCAACTTCAATAGCTTTTTCAAAAGATAACATTGTATTTTCAGGATATAAGCCACTTAGTCCTCTGTGAGCAATATTTAATATTTTTTTCATAATAAATTTCTCCTTTTTAGTTTAGATTAATATTTAAACGTTTTCAAAAATGTATAAATAAAGTCCTTTCTTTAATTTATAAGACAAAATAAGAGTCTAACTTAAATTAAGAAAGACTTTCAGATATTTTGTCAAACTTAATAGTAAATTATTTACTTATTAAGTATATTATATCAGTATGGTAGTAGAGTTTCAATTTACTATACTAAATTGAAACTCTAAGATTTATAAATTTTATAACATTTCTAAGAATGCTTCTATTCTAGTTTTTATTTGTCCAACATCTTCAGTAGAGTAGTCAGTTTCAAGGCTCATGTAAGGAATATTTTTTTCTCCTGAAACTATTTCTTTGACTTTTTTAGTTTCTACATTAAAAGTATGACAAGCTTGTAAAATTACATCTATAACACCGTCAACTTTGTATTCATCAATAGATTCTTTAAGTAAATTCATCCTATTATTATTAGGTGACATTACAGAACAGCCTATATTTAAATATTTTTTAGTTAAAGCATCTATTGGATCTTTTGTTTCATCAACTAAAAGAGATTTTTCTTTAATACCACTACAGTTTTCATAGCATACAACTACTGCACCAAAGTCCTCAATAATTTTTATTATTTTATCTGCTATCCCACCAATAGGGCATCCAGTTATTAATATTCTAGGAGCATTTTCAGGAACTTTTCTAACACCTTTTTCATACTCATCTTTAATGTTTTTTATCATTTCTCTAATTTTATTGTTTTGGTCATCCTTATCAAAAGTAAAATCAGAACCATGTAAGATTGTATGTATTTCCATTCCTGTTATAGGTGAAGGACACATTTTTCCAAGAGAATATAATTCTCCTAAAACTTTTCTTTCCTCGTTACGCTTTTTAATAGCTTCTTTTAAATCTTCATCTGTTATTGTTACGCTAAAAGTATCTTCTAATTTTTTCTTTAATATAAGAAGTTCATTTTTCCATACCATAAAGGCATGTTCTCTATCGATAGCTTGTGGAAGTTGCATTATATGTACAGGTTTTAATTCTCCTAAGTATTCATACATTTTTTTCTTACCATCACAAGTAGTTTCACCAACTATAAGGTCTGAAAAATAAGTAAATGGACATTTTTGAGTTAATGCAAATCCATAACTAGATTTTATTAATGGACATAGATTCTTGGGTAAATCTCTTTCAGCATCTGGAATTGTTTCATCACTTACACCACATAAACCAACAGGAAATGCACCAGAAGCATAAATTAATTCAACTGGAGTAAAGGTACAAAAAATACCTACAATATTTTTTCCACTATCTTTAAGATCCTTTACTTTTACAAAGCCATTTCTTCTAGCTTCACTAAATTCTTCAAAAACGCTTGGTAGATTATTCATTTTAAAATCCTCCCCTAAATTAGATATATATGTTCTAATATTGAAATTACATTTTTAAACTAACATTCATAACAAATAGAGTTTAACGATTTTATGGTTTTAAATGTAACATCTTTTTCAGAACTTATATATGTTATAAATCAAATTTTGCATATAAAATAATTTTATAACTTAACAATATATTCTTCTAATTGAAAATATTAATAAACAGTTAGTTATCTATAGTAAATATATATATATTGGTAGGAAATATATATGATTTGGAAAATAAAAAGGAATATGATTTTCGATAAAGAATTTATGTAATATATAGAAAGATAAAGTGGATAATAAAATGGAGATGAAGTTAAAAATGAGACAAAATACTGAAAAATTAATTCAGATATTGGTATTTGTATTAATTTTAATATCATCTATATTGATGTTTAGAGGACATAAAGATTTTATTATCGTACCTGCTATGTATTTGATTTTCGTATACGTACAAAGAATAAATAACATTAATAAAAAACATCAATTAAAGTAAGAAGTTTATTTGGGAGAAATTCCTTATGTTTATGGTTAATAAAATTTATAATCTTAATGTTTTTTATATTAATTGTTATATTGCACATAATAATTTTATAAATGATTTTAAAGCAATTTCTGATAAAAAATTATTATAGTTGTATAGGAGTGAAAAGATGAATGCTAAAGAGATGATTGAAAATTGCAATGAATGGGTTGTCATAGGTGATGTTTGTGATGAAAGCAAATATGCCAATAAAATTCTAGAAAAGTTTAAGTCTAAAGGATATAGAGTGGTAGGAGTTCATCCTAAAGGTGGAGAAGGAATATTTAAAGAAATAGAAGCAGTTCCTTTTAAAGCTGATGCTATAGATTTATGTATAAATCCTATAAGTGGACTTAAATATATAAAAGAACTACCTTTGTTAGGCATAAAAAATGTGTTAATACAACCGGGTGCAGAGAGTGATGAAATAATTAAATTTTGCAGAGAAAATGAAATAAACTTTATTGAAGATTGCGCCTTAGTTCAACTTAACAAAATTTAAGTTTAAATATGGTATAAATTAAAAACATAGGATTTTGGGATTGCAACTTAACTTTTTTATTAATGTATAAGCTAACTATTAAGCCAAAGTCTTACAAAAATAAATTTTAATTTGGCAAAACGTAAATCTACTAGCGACTTGTTTGTTAGTAGATTTTTGAATATTTTAATTTAAGATGTGTGGGGTGATTATGTGGAAGGAAAAGAGTTATTGAAAGCTTTATGTGAAGGACATGCTCCTAGTGGTAGAGAGCATTGGTTACATAAAGAGATAAAAAACTCATTTAAATTTTGTGATAAAAATTCAGTAGATAATTTAAATAATCTTTATATAAAGAAAGATGGAAGTGGCAAAGGAAAAATAATGTTAAGTGCCCATTTAGATGAGGTATTTTTAATGGTAAATGAGATAAAAGAAAATGGATTTCTATCTTTTATAGTTAAGGGAATTGATCCTAAATCCTTAGTTTCACAAGAAGTTATAATTCATGGTAAAAAAGATATTTTGGGGATAATAGGTATAAAGCCTCCTCATTTAATGAATGAAGAAGAAAGAAATAAAGCTATTAGTTTAGATGAGCTATTTATTGATACAGGATATTCTAAAGAAAGATTAGAAAAGATGGTTTCAGTAGGTGATTTCGTTACCGTTAAAAGAAGTTTTATAGAACTTTTAAATGATAATGTAACCTGTAAGGCGTTAGATAACAGAGCTAGTGTTACAGCACTTTATTATTGTGCAAAGGAACTTGAAAATCAAGACCATGATTTAAATGTTTATTTTGTGTTTTCTACACAAGAAGAGGTTGGAGCTAGAGGGGCGAAGGTTGCAAGCAATTCACTTAATCCTACTATAGGAATAGCAATAGACACTACTTTTGATTCTGGAAAGCTTGGTGATAAAGAAAGAGGATTAAACTTAGGAGATGGTCCTGTAATCTCAATAGGTCCTAATATGCATCCAAAGCTTAGAAAAAGAATTATTGAAATAGCTAAAAATAATGGAATGGCTTATCAAGTAGAAGTTGAGCCAGGTAATACTGGAACGGATGCTTGGGTTATACAAGTTAGTAGAGAGGGTGTACCAACATTATTAATATCAATTCCAATAAGATATATGCATACATCAATTGAAGTTGCAAACTTAAATGATATAAAAAATACGGGAAGACTTTTAGCTGAGTTTATTTTAAGCCTTAAATCTGAAGAATTGGAGGGATTGTTATGCTTTTAGAGAAATTAAGTAATGCTATATCTCCAACTGGATTTGAAGGAGAGGTTAGAAATTTTTTAAAAGATAAGATTTCTAGCTATGTTGATGAAGTTAAAGTAGATAAATTGGGTAATTTAATTGCTCACAAAAAAGGAAATGGTCCTAAAATTTTAATAGATGCTCATATGGATGAGGTAGGTTTTATAATAACTGGTTTTAATGAAGATGGTACGCTAAGATTTTCGCCGTTAGGGGGAATTAATCCAAAAGTTGTTCCATCAAAAGTTATTTATATAGGTGAAGATATGATTCCTGGAGTGATTGGATTAAAGCCTATTCATCTTCAAGGAAAAGAAGAAAGAAATCAATCTTTAAAATATAGTGATTTTTCTATTGATATTGGTGCAAATTCAAAAGAAGATGCAAAGAATTATGTTAAACTTGGTGATTTTGTAGTATTTGATACTTTATATGATGAGTTTGGTGAGGGTTTTATTAAAGGGAAAGCTTTTGATGATAGAATTGGATGTGCAGTTTTAGTTGAATTGTTAAAAGAAAATTATAACTGTGATTTATATGGAGCTTTTAATGTTCAAGAAGAAATAGGTGACAGAGGTGCTTATGTTTCTGCTTATCAAATAAATACAGATATAGGAATTGCACTAGAAGGAACTATTTGTGCAGATTTACCTAATATAGAAAATCATTTAAAGGCAACTGAACTTAAAAAAGGACCTGCTATTTCAATTATGGACAAGACTAGTATTTTTAATACTGATATTGCAGAAGATTTAATTAAAATAGCAGAAAAAAATAAAATTCCTTATCAAAGAAGAAAATCTACAATGGGATCTAATGATGCAGGTGCAATTCATGGAGTATTAAATGGAGCAAAAGTTGCAACAGTTTCGGTACCATGTAGATATATTCACTCTTCTGTAAGTGTAACTAGTTTAGAGGATTACGTTAATACTATAAATTTATTAAAGCATTATTTAAGAAGTTTTTGATGATGATTATACAAAAAAATTAAAAATTTATATTTTATTATAGAGAGAACTTATCCATATAAGCAATTTTAAAAAAGGTAGATATTTAACTTTGAAGTGTACTAAGAAAATATATTTAGTGAAACTTAGAATATGATATAGGAGGGATTTTTATGGATTTACTATTAGAGAATTTATTAAAATCTTTTTCAACTAGTGGAAATGAAGATGGAATAAAGAATGTTATAAAAAACGAATTAGATAAATTATCAATCAAATGTGAAGAAGATAAAATGGGGAATTTGATTGTTAAATTTTTAAATAATAATTTAGTAGATAGTAGTAAGATATCTGAAGTTTATAACTCAGATAGGGTTATGATTTGTACTCATATGGATTCTATAGGATTTATAACTACATTTATAGAGGATAAAGGATTCATAAGAGTAGAACCAATAGGTGAATTTAATATAAATAAGATTTTAAATAATATTTTAATATTTAAGAATGGGACTGTAGGAAAACTATGTTCTTTAAAAGATAATCCAAGTTTTGAAGATATTTTCGTTGATATTGGAGCAAATTCAAAAGAAGAGGCTATGAAGTATGTAAAAGAGGGTGAAGTTGCAATATTAAAATCTACATTTATAGAGAAAGATGATATTATAATTTCACCAGGATTAAATAATAAAATAGGTTGTTATGTATTACTTAAAGTTATTGAGAAATTTAAAAATAGTGATATAAAAACAAATAAGGATTTGTATATTGTATTTTCAACTCAAGGAGAATTAAATGGAAGAGGTGCAAGAGCAGTAACAAACTTAATAAATCCAGATTATTCAATAATTTTAGATGTGGAAGAAGCAAAAGAAAATACTTTTAATTTAGGTGAAGGATGTGCTATAAAGGTTTTAGATAAAAGTTTAATAATACATCATGAGATAAAAGAGTTATTAGAAGAGATTTTTGAAAAATTAAAAATAAAAACTAAATACCTAGTTTCTGATAATAAAACAGAGGGTGGGGTTATTCATAAAGAATGTAACGGATCTAAAACAGGAGTTATATCTATTCCTTGTAGATATAAGAATAGTAGTCAAGAGTTTATTGATAAAAAAGATTTAAAAGAAGCTTGTAATATATTAATGGAAGTTATGAATCATATATAGACTTTTAGTGGATAAAATTATATTTTTAAAATTAAAATTTAAAGATTATATATTCATTCTAATAATGAAAGTATATTTTTAGATTAGAGCTTATGGTAAATTTAATCAAATTTTGCAATTAACATCATGGAATATAGATATATTTAAATACTTTATCTAAAGTATAAAATATAAAGTGCTTTAGATGAAGTATTTTTTATAATAAATAGATTTAATATACTCTCAATAAACAATAATACTAACATTGCAGAGTAATTTAAAATAAAAAATGTTAATTAAGATATTAATATATTGATTATAAAATTTAGTGAGGATTAAAAATGTGTTTTATTTATATAGTGAGATGTTCAGATGATACCTTATATACAGGTTTTACAACAGATTTAGAAAGAAGAATTAAAGAGCATAACAGTAGTAAAAAAGGGGCTAAATACACAAGAAGCAGAAGACCAGTTAAGTTGGAATATTTTGAGGAATTTGAAAATAGGAGTAGTGCCTGTAAAAGAGAATATGAGATAAAAAAGTTAAGTAGAGAAAATAAAATTAAGTTGATTAAATTAGCTAATACTCTATAATTTAGTTAGGTATTTGATATTTAATTTATAAATTTTAATTATTAACTATGAAAGGAATAATAATACTATGGGGAAAAATAATAAACGTTGTTTAAGCAAGTTTATAACAGCAACAATGGTAATGATATCATTAACAGCAACTGATAATACATATGCTAAAGATGTGAGTTCATATAATAAAAGTCATCCTAATGCAATAGCTAGCTCAGCGAATTTGTATAAATATAATGAACAAGGCATCTATAATAAAATATATAATTCCATAATTAATTTAAAGGATGAAGTAGATATTTCTAAATACGTAGAAAATGCTAATACTGATGCAGATAAAGCTTCTAAAGTTTTTTATAAAGTATTAAATGATCATTCAGAGATATTCTATGTTTCTAAGAAGATAAGCTATAACTATGGAATAGATGGACAGGGTAATCCGATACTCAAAATCAAAATAACTTATAACGGTTCTAAAGAAGACATAAAAAATAAAATAATTGCTTTAGACAAAGAAGTAAATAGAATAATACATAAGTATACATCTTCTAATATGAGTGATTTAGAAAAAGAATTAGCAATTCATGATTATTTAGTTTTAAATACTAAATATGATCAAGAAAATTATGAAAAAAATACTGTTCAAGATATTTCTCATACATCTTATGGAGCTTTGATAAATCATACAGCAGTTTGTGACGGATATTCTAATGCATTTAAACTACTTTTAAGTAAGGTTGGGATAAAGAGTATTATTGTTTCAAGTGAACAAATGCATCATGCTTGGAATATAGTAACTTTAGAAAATAATAACTATCAAGTAGATGTAACTTGGGATGATCCAGTTCCGGATAGAGAAGGAAAAGTTAGATATAAGTATTTTAACTTAGATGATGACAGCATAAAAAAAGATTTAAATCCTCATATTTGGAATGAAAATGAATATCCAAAATGCACAGATAATAGATATTCATATTTATCAAATATGAGCAATGTTATAAAATCCAATAATAGTTTGTATTACAAAGAAGATACAAAAGAAGGATTATTTAAAGTTGATATAAATGGAACAAATAAAGAAATAATAATAAAAGACAATGTAGAATCTTTTGTTATTAATGGAAATTACATTTACTATACTAATTACTCTAAAAATGGATATATATATAAAGTCAATTTAGATGGGACAAATGATACTGTGTTTAAAAGTGTTTCAGCTAAAAATTTAACTTTAAAAGATAATAAACTTGAGTATGAAGATTATAATACAAATAAAAAAGATAATATAGCTTTAAATGACATAGTAACATCAAAAAAAGCACTGATAAAATCTATAACATCTTCTAAAAAAACATATATAGAAGGTGAGCACGCAACTATAACTGTTAAATTTGAAAATCCTATAAAAAATAATATAAATATCTCACTTTCAGGGGCAATAAATATAAAAAATGCCGTTATGCAAAAAGTTAACGGGGGAAATCAATTTACATATACATTTGTAATACCTAGAAAATCTAATGGAGATGTTAAAATAGACATATCAAATATAATTGGAGAAAATGGTGTGTCATATGAAAATTATAGTAAAGATTTAATTTTTAGAGTAGAAAAAATTGCAGATGGTTGGAAACAAGAAAATAGTTACAAAGCTTACTATAAAGATGGTAACAAGTTAACAGGATTGCAAAGTATTGAAGGGAGATTTTATCTTTTTAATATAAATGGAGAAATGCAAACAAGTTGGCAAGAAGTAAATAATAAAAAATATTATTTTGATATTATTACAGGACAAGCATCTATTGGAAAGCAAACTATAGAGAATAAAAATTATCAATTTGATAATTTTGGAGTTCTAACAAAAGAAGTAGCTAAAGAAACTGTAAAACCAAAAGATGAGCATAAAGAGGTTAAGCCATCTTCAAACAAAGAAGAAAACAAAGAAAAAGAACAAATTTCAGAAAAAGAAAGTCAAAAAGAAACTGTAAAACCAAAAGATGAGCGTAAAGAGGTTAAACCATCTTCAAACAAAGAAAAAGAATACGTTGCTATAAAATTAATAACAGAGAAAAAGAAAAAATATAAAAAAGTAGTAGTTTCAAATAAAACTATATCAGAGGGAAATGAAAATAAAGATACAACTGAAATAGTTGACAATAAAAACAATAAGATAGAAGAAAATAATACTACAATTAAAACTCAAAATGTAAATGAGGAAAAAGACTTAACTAATAAAGATAATATAAATAATAAAAAAGAAGATTCAAATAAAAAAAATGTAGTTCAAAATTTCTTCGAAAAAATAGTAACTGCTATTAAAGAAATTTTTGAAAAAATAATGTCAATTTTTAAATAATTAATATATAAAATTTATATCAAATACCATAAGTTAAGTAGTTAGATTTGTATAAAAACAAGTTTAACTACTTTTTTATATGAAAGAAAGTATAGTATCATATTGGAAAATATTAAACATATATCTAATTTATTGTTGACGAAAATATACATTGGATAGTATACTATGTATGAATACTGTATATATTTTATATATACAGTATAAACTGTAGGAGGATTAAAAATGAATATAATACTAAATAATTCTTCAGGTGAACCAATATATTCACAAATACAACATCAAATAAAAGATGCAATTGTAAAAAATATATTGAAAACAAATGAGATGCTTCCGTCAATAAGAGTTTTAGCGAAAGATTTAAGAATTAGCGTAATAACTACTAAAAGAGCTTATGATGAACTTGAAAGAGAAGGTTTTTTATATACGGTTCCAGGCAAGGGTTCTTTTGTAGCAACTAAAGATAAAGATTTGATGAGAGAAGAAATAATGAGCAAAGTCGAAAGTAATTTATCTAAAGCAATTGAAGAAAGCAAAAAAATAAATTTAACTTTAGAAGAACTTAAAGAAGCATTAGAGATTTTATTTAAAGAATTATAAAAATTAAATAATTGAATTGTGTAAGGAGGAATAGAATATGGAAAACATTTTAGAAATTAAAAATTTAAATAAAACTTACAAAAATTTTAAATTGGATAATATAAATTTTGAGTTGAAACAAGGATACATAATGGGATTTATAGGAGAAAATGGAGCAGGAAAAACTACAACTATAAAATTAATTATGAACCTAATAAAGAAAGATAGTGGGGAAATTAAAATTTTTGACAAAGATAATATTAAGTATGAAAAAGAAATAAAATCACATATTGGATTTGTATATGATGAAGGATTTTTTCATGAAAATTTAACCATAGATGAAAATAGTAATATGGTAGCAAATTTTTATAAAGAATGGGATTGGGGAACTTTTGATAATTATTTAGAAAAATTTAAATTAGATAAAAAACAAAAAATAAAACATCTTTCTAAAGGGATGAAAATGAAATTTTCTTTAGCTTTAGCATTAAGTCATAAGGCTAAATTTATTATAATGGATGAACCAACATCAGGATTAGATCCTGTTGTTAGAAATGAAGTTTTAGATATTTTGCAAGATGTAATAAAGGATGGAGATGCATCCATTTTAATGTCTACTCACATAACTTCTGATTTAGAAAAAATAGCAGATTATATAACTTATATACATAAAGGAAAGATAATTTTTTCAAAAAGTAAGGAGGAAATACTTGACCACTATAAAATAGTTAAAGGACCAATAGACATTTTAAATTTGGATATAGAAAATTGTTTTGAGAGTTTAAGAAAAACAAACTATTCTTTTGAGGGATTAACTAAAAAATTAGATGAAATAAAGAAATACAACGATACTTTTATAATAGAAAAACCATCCTTAGAAGATATAATGGTTTTTGAAAATCAAAGATAAGGGTGTGATATTTTGAAAGCTTTATTAAATAGAGAAATGCAATTTATAAAAACTATATTTGGCAGTAAATTTGATTTACAAACTTTAATAATATTAATATTTGCTGTTATATTTTGCCTAGTTTCTAAGGTGATAAATTTATTTTTTCTTATATTTATTTCATATACTTTTTTAAATGTTGTGACGTTAGTTGAGGAATTTAAAAATAGACAAGGTATACTAAGTATGGCGTGCACAAGAAGAGAATATGTAAAATTTAGATTTTTATTTGGTAGTACAAGCACATTAATAATGTTTATTATAAGTGCTATTTTAGGAACTATATTTTCTAAAATAACTAGAAGACCATATGTTAGTTTAGAATATATGATAATTGTATTTTTTATAATCTTATTTATACTAACAATTAATTTGACAATGTTTTTTTCAGCAAAAGAAAGCATGTTTGGTATGGCTTTAATAATAAATATTGGGTTAGTTATTGTAATAAATATGTTTTCTGTTATTGGAAATAAATTGTTAGAAAAATTACCTTATATGAATTTTAATTTAATGGATAATTGGATTATTGCATTGATAGTTTTGCTCTGTAATATAGTATTTATCTTTGGAGCTATGCTTATATCTATGTATTTTTTTGAAAAGAAGGATTTATAGAAAGTATAATTTTAAGATTAGAAATAAATTAGATTTTAATATTTATAGTGGTATGTTTTAGCAATGAAATTATATTTTAAAAATAAATTTTAAGTTATGGGGTGAATACATGTGGATATTAATAAAAAATAATATATATTCAGTTAGAAAAATATTAATAATATCAAATTTAATTGCAACAATAGTAGGGATAATTTTTAGTTTTACAGTGAAAGATGGCATAATTATAGCGCCATTATGGTTTCTTATTGGATCATTTATTAGTATGGCAACAATAAACAAAAAAACTGTTCAAAATAAAGAATATCATTTATTTATAAATAATTTTAAGATTAAAAGGAAAGAAATAGTAAAATCTAATATGGTATTGATGCTTTTGGCATTAATTATATCTATATTATTAGGAATAGTTTTTGCTTTGATAATAAACAGTGTAAATAATGAATTATACGTAAATAATAACTTAAATATCATGATTTTAATTACAGGAATTGTATTTACTTTTACAACTTTAAGTTATGAAGGTATGAATTATTTCAATTTTAAATATGATGAAGATTCTAAGAAAAATCAAAAAACTATGTTTATTATACTTGTTTCTTGTGTTATTCCACAATCGTTTCGTTTTTTAGATAAAATTAAAATTTTTAAAGATTTTACGATTTGGAATTTAAGTATTAAAAATAATTTAATTGTATCTTTAAGTTTATGTATTGTAGGTTTAATAGGAGCATATTTTATAAATAAAATATCTCAAAAAAATTACGAAAAGAGAGAATTTTAAACGTTGTGGTATTCAAATTTAAAATTAAATAATTAGATTAATAAAGAAAGATATATGATGAGTAACAAAAAGTTATTTAGCATATATCTTTTTGTTCTATAAAAAATTAATTTTAGTGGATTTATTTCAAGATTAAAAATTACTTCAATTTGTTATTGCAAATTGTTATTAAAAGAAATAGTTTTAAAACTGTAATAATATAATAGTATTGCTTAAAAATTTATATGTGAGGGAGTTATGAATTATTGTGAAAAATGTGGAGCAAAAATAGAGGAAAACGATAAGTTTTGTTCTAAATGTGGTAATTCAATTTCAACTGAAGAAAAATTAAATATTGAAGATTTAGCTAACAAAGAACAAAATACTAGTGATGAAAATGAATTTTTTAATTTAAATGAAGACCTATATAATAATGATACTGAAGAAAAAATAGAAACATATGATAGGAAATTTCACTTAGATGGAGAAAATAGAGTTTTTGAGGAGGATAAAAGTTCAAAAAGTCCTATTGAATTTGATATTAAATTAAATAATGAAAATGATAAAAAACAAAATTATAATGACGAAAGTTTAAATTTAAAAAATAATAATATTAAAAGTAAAGAGCAAAGTAATAATTGGCAAAGTGAACAGGAATTAAAGAAGAAAAGTAAAAAGAAAGTTATTATTTTAAGTTCAGTACTTTCAATTGCTATAATAATTATTTTAATTTTTTTATTTAAGGATAATTTGCTATATAAAGTTTATATAGATAAAGCTAATGGCACAAATGTAGTTTCAGAAAAACTTATAAATTATAATAAAGCTTTAAAATATGAGTATGATGAAAATATAAAAGATTCAATTTACAATGTTATTAAAAATGAATCAGACTTTTTAGATCAAGTTAAAAAGTTAGATTCTTTAAAGAAAGAAGATTTAAACAAATTAGTTTCAAAGGTATATGTATATAACATAAAAAAAGCTTTAGATAACGAAGATTACAAATTAGCAGAACGTTATTTAGAAGAAGCTAAAAATAAAAATTATAAAATTGAAGAAGTAAATAATTACAATGAGTTAGCAAAAGCAGTAGATGATAAAAAAGTCGAAGAGAAAAAAATTAAGGAAGAAGAAGAGAGAATAAAAGAAGAAGAGAAAAAAGCAGAAAAAAGAAAAGAAGAAGAAATGAAAGAAAATGAGAGATTGAAGCAAGAAAAGTTAAGTAAGCAAAATGACGAGTTAAATTCTATAAATAATAAATTGTCATACAATTATAATTATAGTAATTATGATTTTATAGTATCAGATAGCCATGTTAGATATATGACTGAAAAGGAATTAGGATTTTATGATAAATATACATTAAGTTTAATTAGAAATGAAATTTATGCAAGACATGGATATGTTTTTTCTACTCAACCATATAAAAATTACTTTGAAAGTAAATCTTGGTATTACAAAGATTATAATTTTAAAGGAACACCTTTAAATAAATATGAAAAAGCAAATGTTGACTTAATTCTTAGAGAAGAAAAGAGAAGATAATTTGCTCAATTAATATAAAAAAAGATTGTCCATACTTTAAAGGACAATCTTTTTTAAAGGATTTTTAAATAATAAATTTATTGATTTTCTCTTTTAAATCTTCAGATAAAGAATATAAGTTTCTAACATTATTTTGAAGATTTTCCATCATGGTTATAGTTTCTTCTGTATTAGATGTTATCTCTTCAGTAGTATTAGAGGTTGAATCTATTGATTTTGAAATATCTTCAATGAAGCTTTGAACTTTATTTTTACCAGCAATCATAGATTTATTAAGACTATTAGAGTTTATAGTTTCTTTATAAACACCAGAAACCCCTTCAAATATAATCTTAAATATATCTTCAGTTTTTGAAACCACATTGACATATTCATTTAAAATTTCATTATTATTGTTTATTTCATTTACAGAATTAGCAGATTTATTTTCTATATTAGTGATTATATTTTTTATTACATTTGTAAAGTTTGAACTTTCCTCAGCTAATTTTCTAACCTCTTCAGCAACAACTACAAATCCTTTCCCATGTTCACCTGCTCTAGCAGCTTCTATTGACGCATTTAAAGATAATAAATTAGTTTGTTCGGCAATCTTTTGAATACTAGTCAATATAGTAGAAATTTCTTTAATACTATTATTTACATCTAAAACGGTATGTTTAAGATTTGAACTATTTTCAATCAAAGAATCTGTTTTTTCAATTAAGTGTTCTATACTTTCTAAGCCTTGTTTAGTTGAAAGTTCATTTTTATGTACTAATTTATCTATATTATCTATTGAAATACTAACATCATTAAGATTTAAGGAGAATGAATCAACATTTTCTTTTCCTATTTGTGCTTTATCATTTTGTTTTGAAGTTTCTTCAGAAATATCTAAAATAGCTTTAGCAATTTCTTGAGAACTTGATTTAGTTTCATTTCCTATAAATTCTAATTCTTTAGAGTTAAATAATATTTTTTCGGATGTTGTAGCAATTTCTTTAAAAGAATTATTGATTTCAAAAATCATAGAATTAAAAGAGTGCCCTATTTGAGCAAATTCATCTTCTCCTTCAATATTAACTCTTACAGTTAAATCACCATTAGAAGCTTTTTTAAAGGATGAATTTAGTTTATTAAGTTTTGATATTATTCTTTTACTAATTAACAAAGCTAATAATATGGATATAATTACAAAAATTAAAGTTAATACAATAGTAAATAAAGCTAATACTCTAGATTTAGCGTTAATTTCTTTTTTTGATGTTGATAATATTATAGTCCAGTTAGCAGCATGATTTTTAATAAATTTATTTATAGTATGTTTATCATTAAAAGTACCTATATTATTTTTATTATCAATTAAGGCTTTTTTTAAAGATGAATCTTCTATGTAGGTTGAAATTAATTTATTATTTGGATTATATATATATTTATATTCATTGCTTAATATGTATATCTCACCTTGATTTTCAACTTTAAGTTGATTAATTTTGTTAATTAAGTCATTAAGTTTTACATCTAGGGCTAAAACTCCGTAAATTTTATCATCAAATTTTAGTAACTTAGATGCTGTAATCATAAGTGAGTTTTTTTTTCTATCCATATAAGGCTCAGTCCAAATAGTTTTTCCATTAGCAGAAAAGGCTTGCTTATACCATTCTCTTTCTGTGGGATCAAAAGAGTCTTTTGGAGATTTATTAAATATATATTGTTCTTTAGATCCTATCATGTTTTTGTTAGGAGTTGCTAAATAACAACAATCAATGCTTGGATCTATGCTTAAAGCACTCATAGATTCTCTTACAGAAGTTATTTGCTCATTTTCAATTGGATTATTAGAACTAAAAGGATTATTTTTTTGTCTAGCTTTTTCTAAAAAATTTGGAGCATAAGTTAATGAAGATAAAGTTAATAAATCTTTATTTTTAGAGAAAGAATCTAGCTTATATTCATTATCCATCAAAAACTCATCAATGCTAGTGTTTAGCTGTTTAACTAAAACATTCATTGAAGATATATTTTCTTTAATTAATGTATTTTTAGAATTTATGTAAGTTAAAAAACCCAATAAAAGCATTGGTATAGTTATAGTTAATATGAATACACATATTAATTGAGCACTAAAAGATTTTTTTAATTTATTCAAAATTATCACCTTCTTAATAAAAATATTTGTGTTGAGATAAATTTAAAATAAAAACAAATTTTACAAAGGTATTATTATTTTCGAATTAAACAATAAAAAGTTAACATATATGGTAAATAAATAGAGAATATTTTGTGAATATTCTTAGATAGATTTAATTAACTGATATAATAAAAATAAAAAATTAATAAATTTACTGTAAAAATAGTGTTTTATTATATAAATATGCACGATATATATAAGGGGTTTAAAAATGTTGGATAACTTATTGACAGAAGAATTAATTGAAGTAAATAAAAAGTGTAATAACTGGCAAGAAGCTATTCACTTAGGATGTAGTTTGCTTGTTAATAAAGGAACCATAGAAAAAAATTATGAAGAAGCTATCATAAATAACATTAAAAAAATTGGGCCATATATGGTTATAATTCCAAATGTAATTTTAGCTCATGCTAAACCAGAAGATGGAGTTAAAGAATCTTCTATAAGTTTCGTGACTTTAGAAGAAGGAATTAATTTTGGTCATGAACAAAATGATCCTGTAAAGTTAATAATTACATTAGCATCTAAAGATAAAGAGAGTCATATAGAAGCTTTAACTCAAATAGTTAATTTATTTAGAAATAAAGAGAATATGAAGAAAATATTTAATGCTAAATTAAAATGTGAAGTTGTAGATATTATGAAAAGGTATAGGTAAAAAATTTGTTTGTTTTTATGAATTAAAAGTATAAATATTGTATTTTATAAAAATAAATAATATATAAGTTCTAAAAAGATTTTACATTTTAAACTATAAAATAGTTAAAATCTATTTATTATGAAGATTAGTTTAAAAATGTAATTTAAATATTAGAACAGATATATTTAAATAAAATTCATTGAGTTTTTAGGAGGATAAAATGATGAAAATTTTAGCTTGTTGTGGAAGTGGGTTAACAAGTAGTTTTATAATTCAAAAAAATGTGGATATTGCATTAAAAGAATTAGGGATTAAAGATGCTGTAATTGAAATATCAGATTTAAACTCAGCAGAAAGTATTAAAAGAGATATTGCAGTTGCTCCAAGAGATATAGCATCTCAATTATCTGGTAATGTAGTAGGAATAAATAATGTTATGGATATAATCGAGATAAGATCAAAATTGCAAAATATAATGTGTGATTTAGGATATATTAAATAAATTTAATATATATAAGTTCTGAAAAGACTTTACATTTAAAATTAACAGATAGCTAAACTCTATTTATTAAGAAGATTAGTTTAAAATGTAATTTGAATATTAGAACATATATATTTAAAAAAAGTTAACAGCGATTTGTTAACTTTTTTCTCTAATATAAAATTTATTTTATTTGCAATTAAATTATAAAACAGAATGAAAGTAAATATATTACATGGAGGTAATAGTTAAATGAAGAAAAAACAAGTAGCTTTATTATTAGCTACTACTACAGGAATAGCTACAATTTCTATTCCTAGTCAAAAGGTTTATGCATCAATTAATAATAAAAATACATCGTGTAAAGTTGATATTCAAGATAAAAATTTAAGGACGAATATAAAAAAAGGCAAAGTTATAAATGTTGATACAAATTTAAGAATTAGAAAAGATGCAACAATAAATTCAAATATTTTGGGATATTTAACAATTGGACAAGAATTTGATATTTTAGGCCAAAATGGCGATTGGTATGAAATAAAGCATAATGGTCAAAATGGATATATTTATAAAAAATATGCAGAGGTTTTTAATTGTTCAAATGTAAAAGAAGCTAAACTTGATTTTAAAAAATCTATTAAATTTGGTCATGTAATGAATGTAAGTTCATATCTTAATGTGAGAAGTAATCCAGATTTATCTTCAGGTGTTTTAGGAAGATTAAATGAAGGACAAGAAGTTGAAATAAATGCTGAACAAGAAAATTGGTATGAAATAAATTATAACGGACAAAAAGCATATGTAAACAAATCCTATATAAAAGAAGGAATTTTAAAATCAGTTAAGGTAGAAAATAAATGTTTAAATTCAGAAACTTTAAACATTTCAAAAGGGCAAGTATTTAATATAAGTAGTAACCTAAGGGTAAGGTCAGGTGCTGGAAGTAATAATAGTGTTATAGGTTATTTAAGTGATGGAGAAACTTTTGATATAAAAAATAAAATTGGAGACTGGTATGAAATAGGGTTTAAAGGATGTAGCGGATATGTACATAAAGACTATGTGAAGAAAGCTTCAAATGATGTTATAAGTAAACTAATAAAACAAGAAAAACATAGTGAAAAAGTACAAAAAAATACAGAGAATATTTCTAATAAAGGCACAATAGTAAATATATCTACAAATTTGAGGATAAGACAAGGGGCAAGTTCAAATTCGGCAATATTAGGATATTTAGTAAACGGTCAAAGTATTAATATAAAAAGAACAGCTGGAGATTGGTATGAAATAGAATGTGATGGAAAAAATGGTTTTGTAAGTAAAAGTTATGTATCATTAAAAGGAAGCTTAAATGTTCCATCAATGAATCCTAAAACAACTAATAATAGTAGCACGATAAAAATAAATAATAAATCATATGGTCAAGTTTGTAATGTATCTACAAATTTAAGATTAAGAAATAAACCAAATACAAATAGTGATATAATTGCATATTTATTACCTAATACTACTTTTGAAATTGTTGAAAAAGTAAATGGTTGGGATAAAATATGTTGTGATGGAAAAGTTGGATATATTTTAAACAGTTTTGTTAAACAAATAGATGAAGAGACAGCTAAAAATCATAAAAATAATGTGAAAGCTAATGAAGATACACATACAAGTTCACCAACTAATAAAAATGAAAAACCTAATAGCGAAAAACAAAATTCAGATATTAATCATAATTTAAAGGGATATCAAGCAGTTTTGAATGTTATGAAACCTCAAATAGGAGCACCATATTTATTCGGAGGCTCTGGACAACCTATATCACAATCTGTTTTAAATAGTTTAAAATCACAATTTCCGTATAATGCAAGTAGAGGAGATTATAATATAAATTCAGGATTTATGAATAATAAATACAGAGCATTTGATTGTTCAGGGCTTATGCAGTGGGGATTTTCACAAGTTGGAATAAATTTAGGTAGAACAACTTGGGAACAAATAGGAGCAGGTTTTGAGGTTGCTAAAAATAGTGTTCAACCAGGAGATTTGCTATTCTTTAAAAATATTGAACACGTGGGTATGTATATAGGAAATAATCAGTGGATAGAAGCACCGAAACATGGAGACGTTGTAAAAATTACATCGGTTCCTTGGAGTAAAATAGGAAGAGCTAGAAGAGTATTAAAATAAAAAATTATAGAAAATAAAATCATTAAATTTTAAAACAAATATTTATATAAATATTTGTTTTAAAATTTTTAGGCTGTTTTTCAAATGTGAATTTTTTCTTTTAAATAATAATATTTTTTAATTAATATAAAATGAATAAGTTATATAAGTTTTTTAATAAATGAATAAAATTTTCTTATATAAATTTACAAATCAACAAATTTAAGGGTTATATAGAGGATTTTAAAGAAAAAAGTTGAATTATTTAATTAGAAGGCAATTTTTATTTAAATATACATAAATATTAGATAATATTAGATACTTAAATATTAAAATTGTCTGTAAATATGCAAGTTTTTATTTATATTGAAAATGGGGTGAGATTAATGGTTGCAAAATTTATGAAAAGTGGATTGTATAAGTACATAGATTTATAAGTTAAGAACTAACATAATTCAAAAAACGAAATTTTGTAAAGGTTTTAAAGTATAAGGATGAGGTGAGGGTTATGGAAAATAGTTCAAAAAAAGATTTGATTAGAAATTTAACATTATTTGATGCTTGTGCAATAGTAGTAGGTATGGTTATTGGATCTGGAGTGTTTTATAAACCAGCAAGTGTTTTTAAAAGTGCAGGCAGTCCTACTTTAGGAATTTTGGCTTGGATAATTGGGGGAATAATAGCTTTAGCATCAGGTTTAACAGTAGCAGAAATAGCAGCTGCAATACCTAAAACCGGTGGAATGTTTGTATATCTTAGAGAATTATACGGAGAGAAGTACGGTTTTCTTTATGGTTGGGTTCAAGTAATGATTTATATACCAGGTTCAATGGCAGCATTATCTGTTATTTTCATGACTCAATTAACAGAATTTACACCATTAACACAAGTGCAACAAAAAATATTAGCTATGCTTTTAGTTCTTTTAGTTACAATAATAAACATTTTATCAACAAAACTTGCAGGTAAGTTTCAAAGTTTGGCAACTATTGCAAAATTAATCCCAGTGGCTATAATAATAGGGTTAGGATTTGTTATGGGTAAAATCAATCCTACTAGCACAAATTATATAGCTAATGAGGGAAGTATGTTAACAGGTTTTGCTGCAGCCATATTAGGAACTTTATGGGCGTATGATGGTTGGATTGATGTTGGAAATGTAGCAGGAGAAATAAAAAATCCAAAAAGAAATTTACCATTAGCAATTGGTGGAGGACTAGCTATAATTATTTTAGTGTATGTATTTTTTAATTTAGCGATAGCAAAAATTCTCCCATTTACTAATATAGTAGGTTCAGAAAAGGTTGCATCAGATACCTTATCTTTATTAATGGGTGGAAACGCATCTAAGTTTGTAACTATAGGTATAATGATTTCTATAATAGGTGCATTAAATGGATGTATTATGACAGGAGTTAGAATTCCTTTTGCTATGGCTAAAGAAAATATAATACCTTTTAGCGATTTTTTTGGAAAATTAGATAAAAGATTTAAAACACCATTAAATTCATTTTTAATACAAACTATAGTTTCAATAGCGTTTATTATGGTAGGTTCATTTAACTTGTTAACAGATTTAATAATGTTTGTTATGTGGATATTTTTCACTATGGGTACATTTGGTATATTCATATTAAGATTAAAAAGAAAAGACATAAAAAGATCTTATAAAGTGCCACTATATCCATTAACTCCAATAGTAGGTATAGTAGGTGGGTTATATATAGTATTGTCAACTCTTATAAATAATTTCCTATTTGCATTAGTAGGAGTGGGATTAACATTGTTAGGACTTCCAGTCTACTATTTGACAATGAGTAAAAAAGCTAATAAAGTAATTGGAGATTTAGAAGAATAGGAGAAGAAAAAATGAATATTGCTATAATGGTATGTGAGAAAGTTACACATTTTTGTTCAGGAGTTGGATGTTTTAAAGTATTTAATAATAAGGATAAAGCTTTTGAAATTTATAAAGATAAAGAAAATATAAATTTATGTGGATTTTTTCATTGTGGTGGATGCAAAAGTGATTTAAAGAATGAAAATTTAAGTTATAAAATTAAACAATTAAAAGATTTAAATGTAGAAAAAGTCCATATGGCAAAATGTATAGAAGTTGAATGTAAAAGGTATGATCAAATAAAAAAATTTCTAGTAGATAAGGCCTTTGAAGTTATAGAGGGAACTCATTAAATAAAAATGAAAAAGTAATTAATGAAAAAAATATAATCATTAATTACTTTTTTATATAAGATATACGAATTAAGAGTTGAAATTTAAATAAAAAACTTGAGTTGTGCACTAATTTGAGAAATATTAACATGTATTTATAATCTATAATTACCATTAATATTTTAGATAAAAAAATAGCATAGTTTCCTCAAATATGTTAGGTTTAGATTGCAACCAAAAACCATCAAATGGAGGAAAATCTATGCTACAACCAATATTAAACCAAAATGAATTAATAAGCAACTATATTCTAGAACTAAATATTCCATATTCTTCTGCGTTAAAGAACCATATGGTTAATTTAGTTTCTGGAATAACTATCACTGAAGGAAATAAGACTCTTTCAGCTATTTATAATAAAGTTACTTGTAACAGACATAGAAGTAGTGGCTCAAGATTTCTAAGTAAATATGCATGGAATCATGAATATATTACTGAAAATAGAATACTTCATGCTATGTCTGAAATCTTAAAAACATCTGATGAAGATGATGTTGGTTTTTTAATAATTGATGATACTTTAAGTAAGAAAGATACTTCTACAAAATCTATAGAAGGCTTAGATTTTCATAATTCTCATACTGATGGGAATAAACCTATGTGGTCTCATTGCTTAGTAACATCACATTATAAAATTAATGATTATTCTATTCCTTTAGACTTTAAACAATATCAACGCAAAAAGTCATTTGAGGATAATCCAAATAACTTTAAAAATAAACAGCAACTTGCTATAGACCTTATAAGTAGCTTTACTCCCGTCACTAAAAATAATTATATACTTATTGATTCATGGTATACTTCAGCACAGATTTTACTTAATGGTTTAATAAATGGTTGTCACTCTATTGGAAGAATTAAATCTAATAGAATCATATATCCAGCAGGAATAAAAATAAAGGTTAAGGATTTTTCAAAATACATTAAGCCTAATGAAACTAGCTTAGTTAC